>JAODAL010020103.1:0-70318 GCA_025379985.1 Phyllomedusa bahiana
AAAATGTGAAAACTTCTTAAATAAAGTAGAAAATGGAATACGTGTTGAAGAAACCTTGCGTCTTTTACAGTCTCCTCACAGCAAAACCAACAAAATGAACTTTGGGAAAAGAAAAAAAAATTCAGTAAAAAAATGATCATTTAAAAAAAAGTTTAAAAGGGGACCATTTTGTTTAAAAAGGAATTGAAGAAACCCGGGCAACTAATGGGTGACCTCGGCAATGGGGCCACAACATATCAAGATCCCGCCTGTTCTCTTGATGAAAGTCAAACGATCCACATTACGGGGAAAGCCATGCGTTTTCGTAATGCCCCTCCACTGTGCTGAAGTCCGCTCAATATGACGCGGGGCTGCGGGGCGGACAACACCTCTAGGCGTGAGAGCCGCTGGGGCCCATTGCCCATTTTGGATACCGAAGTCTATTGGGCCCGGGAACCCCATGAAAAAACTGGGTTTTGAACGCAGATAGCGTGCACCAGATCTTAAGCTGATCTCTGTTGTTGATGTGTCCCCTGCATTGCATGCGGGGTGGGTGGTAAAACAAAGATTCCAGGTCACCCTAGTTTCTGCCACCTTCCCTGCTGCTGCCGCAGCCATTTGGGCACTCAACTGCTGCACTCGCGATGTTTTTTCCACCGTGAATTGGGGAACGTAAGCAACGCACAGATGTCCCATTTGATCAATCCAAGGTCCCTTTCCGCTTTTTTAAATCTCTTTTTGGGGGTGAAGGGAAAAGTGCTGATTTTGTTTTGTACCGGGATCCGGAGGGGGCCACCCAAACGTTTTTTCATTTGAGGCCTTTGCGGGGATCATGTGGAGGAAAGGGAGCACCAAGCACTCATGTGGAGAGGAGCCTTGTTTTCCAACCTCTGGTCGAGGACAGAAAAATGATTTCCTCATTTCCTCCTCCCCTCAAATCCCCAAACCCCTTTCCAAGGCAGGGGCGTCGTAACATCGGGTCTAGGAATACCCCCTCCCCCCTTTCCCCCCCTGCCCTCCGGGACAGCTTCAACACAGCCCCGCTTCCTGAGATGTGCACCCTGAACGAATGCGCCACCTTCACAGCTCGGACCCCGAACCACGCCAATGAAAACCGATGAAATTGGAAACGTCGGGCCTTTTGGGTTTACGGGGGAAAAAGGCTCCGGGCCCCATCTGTGTCCTTCCCCTCCTCGCTGGCGGGGCCTGTTGTTTCAGAGTTCCAACGATCGTATCCAGAACTAAGATCACCACAATGCTCATGCTGAAAAGGGCATTGTCCCGCCTGACCATTTTTGTGGCTTCTTCTTCAAAACTGGCAATGGATGGTCAAGAGCTCTTTCAACCTGCCTCCACTCTCGGTGGTTTTCAACACCCGAGGTCCGTACCGCTGCTTTGTCAGGCCATGTGTCACTTCGTACTGCGTAATGGCATTGCGCTGCTGCCACAATCGCTGAGCATGTGGAGGTGGATTCCGCGTGTTGCCACCACGTCCAACAATTGAGACGGTTGACGGGAGGCCGAGCTGACCGCTGCAACTCAGCCAGCGGATGAGCATGGTGCGAACGGCGAAGTGCGAAATCCGACCTCGAGCCTTCTTCAGGCAGGCAGTCCAGACCCGGTTAGCACTTTAGAAATTTTCTGGACGACAAGGTTTCATGACATGTGCCAGGCAGGGATTTGCCTCCAGCTACCGATCTAAAGGGCCGGCAAGCAGATTTCGCCCTTATCAGGCACACCACTTGCCTGGCACAAGGTTCTTGTCAGCCAGCCAGCGCTCGTTTCTCGATTCTTAGAGCCGTCAACAGCTCCTGACCTGTGTGTGACTCCTCCAGCAGATTAATATCAACACGCTCTGGTGTCTCTGGCACGTGATGCCACAAGAGACCTTGGGGGAAAGAGCACTGCACCAACCCTGCAGTTTTTGAAGAGCGTGGCGCCGAGCCTTAGAAGCCACCGTCACCCCCAGAGACATCCAACCCAGCTCACCCAGTGAGCTGTCACAGAGATGATAGCGCTTGGCCGTGCTTACTAGTCCATGTGTCGTGGTGAGATGACTTTTCCGGACACAGATGCGACAACTCGCTTGAAATTTTAGATGACACGTGGCTGTGCCAGGGCAGGGACGTGCTTTTTCTGCAAAGAAATGCTGCTCGCATCTGGTATTGGGGCAGGCGAGGCCATGACGTGGCGGAACCCCACTGTGTCCAACAGACGGAAAGGCAACATTTCCAAGGCCAAAAGCCTCAATGCCGACATTCAGGCTTTTGGCTTTGATGGTTTTGGGTAAAAGTGTTTCTTCTGTTCCCGAAACCTGGAAGACGAGAAGGCTGGCTGCTAACTTGGCCCGCTGTACTCGGCGTGCAGGTCCGTCAAACTGGCGGAAGGAGAAGGGTAGGATGGTCTCTGGTGTGCTGGTGGTACTCGGCGACGGTGGAGGCTGAACGGAGGCTGAATCCTCCTGATCATGACTCTGAGAGACATGGGCAGCGGAGGTACGCTGGTGGTGCGGAGGAGGAGGAGGCGGAGTACAGAGGGTGTGACAAGTGGTTGGAGGCCCCTGCGTCGGTCTGGCCTTTTTGGTCCAAAGAGTTCCCTCCATTTCAACTCCATGCATTCGCTGCATGTGACTAGACATGTTGGTGGTGTTAACCACTTAAGGTTCTTGCCTCTACTTATGCGTTTACGGCAAGGGGCATATGACATCGCTGGGTGAATCAGAGGCTTGCTCAATGAAGGCCCAGGCTTGAGAGGTCCTGGACCTTTTTGACGGCGAAACAGGAGCGGGTTTTTTGGGGGGGCTAAACCGTGGCTGTGAATCAATCAGGGGACTTCTGCGACCCCCCCTCCCCCCTTTTTTTTGTGGCGGGACCCGTATTGACACACCCCTCGCTCCTCCTCGTAACTGATGAACGCTCGAAACAAATTCGGGAAAAAAAGCCCAGGTGGATCCGCAATGTCGTCATCATCACAACACAGGTGACTTGGTCGTCCTACTTTCGATCCAGAAGCTGCGGGCTACAAAAAGGGGGGCACTGAAGGCTTTTCCCGACCGCCTGGATTTTTGCCGATGCCCCGGCTTCCTTCACCCCCTTATGCATCAGTAACGGGGCGTAAGAAAGGAAAATCATCCTTTTGGCCTCTTGTTTTTTTAACATCCCTTCTGACCCCAAACCCGCATTTTTCATAAAAGAGGTCTTCAGACAATGGATTATCCACAGTGGGGGGTACACGAGTCGACTTTGGGGGCTGCTTCTGTTAGGATGCGAAGCTAAATGACGACATTTGGGGCCTATGCAGGACGAGGAGTAAGAGCTAGTGCAGGTTGCATTAACCACTAAAGGACAGTTGGGGCGACATGTTCGTTACTTAGTTCCCAGGGCCCTGACCCGGGAAAGACGGGCCTGACGGTCCGCAACTGACGATCCGCGGGCATCGTTTGTCGCCAGCACGGGAAGGAGCCCCCTTCCTCTACCTCTACTCCATTGCTCCCCCCCTTTTTTGCTCGTTAAACCCCCTGCATTTGCTCCCATGTCGAAAATAAAAATTTTTGAAAAGGGTATGAATATTTAAAATTCTTATTAAAAGACGGCAAATCACAGCTATCTAAATCCCTTAAACAAAACAAAATTGCTGGATTAAAAATTTAATGCAAGGTGTCTATCAACAAATTGGAGGGCAAAAGTCAAAAAAACATTATCTGTTATTTTTTGGTATAAAAAACGGATTTTTTTGCACCTTTAAATTCACCGTGGGTGAATAAAGAATTGTGTTTTAAGATTTACTTAGATCGCGTCAATGAAAGGTGGGCGAAAAATCAAAAAAACCGAAAAGTTATGTTTTTTTATAAAAACTATTTTTTGCACCTTTTAATTCACCTGTGGTAATAAGAATTGCTGTTTTAAATTTCTAGTTTGCTGCGTCAATGAACAGTTCGCTCTATTCTGTAATCTCATTTTTGGCCCCAAATTACGGGAACGCCGAAAAAGGGGATCTTAATAGATGATGACAGATTTTAACCCTTTAAAATTATCCATGACTGGAAATTTCGATCCCCAAAAAAAAAAACCTGCATTTTTCAACTTTGTCGATAAAAATGTAAAAACACTAAAGATGATAGGGGATGTCGGTGGAAAAAATGAAAAACCGGGAAGCAAAGTGGTCAAAAAAGGGCATGGCAGGGCCTGGCGTAATGCGACAGAATGCACCTCAAAGGAAAGATGTGAGGAAGGGGGGGGGACGGACAAAGGAGCATGGTAACAGGGAGGGGGCCGACACCTCCACCATGCTTTTTTACCGGGGCAGGAGTGGGGGTAAGTTGGACCCCGCAAAAAGAGAGTGCGGCAGGGGAGCAGTGTCAGGGGAGTCAGCCGGGTTTCAGTCAGACCAAGGGAAGAGTAAGTTGCGTGGAGAACAAGTCATTATGTATAGATTTATTACAAACAGACCGTCATTCCAGAGAGCCCCCAAAAGAGGGGTAGGGGGGGCGGGTCCGAGGGGTTGGTATCAGGTTAAGGGGTTTCGAAATTTGTATGGTGAATCTTTTTGAGGGGGCAGAGACAATGGGGGAAATTTGGGGGGGCCCCCGGGGTTGGGGGAATGTCCCCAGAAGCCAAAGGAGCAGTGAAGGGGGACAGGTGGGAGTAGGGGTAGACTGTAGTTTGGCAGGGGGTTTTTTTGGTACGGAGGGCATTTAACAGGGGGAAGAGGATGGTGGGGAAACAGACAGGGGTAGGAAACAGGGGGGATGTAGATTCATTTCCAGGAGGGGGTTTGGGTATAAGCATAAGTTTGAGGAGATGGAGATAGCGATAAGAGGGGAAAAAAAAAACATAAGTGTTAGTCACAGCTGATCCCCTTGGGGGGGTTTATCCCTGTAGATCCTGTTTGTACTGTATATGGAGGCGCTCTCTGGGTGGGACAGTTGATGGGGGCACTCTCTGGCTTGACAGTCGATGGAGCATCTCTGGCTGGGCAGACATGGGGGCACTCTCTGGCTGGGGAAAAGACGAAGGGGCACTCCCCTGGCTGGGAAGACGATGGAGGCACTCTCTGGGTGGACGACTGGAAGGACTCACGGGGGGACAGACGATGGAGGCACTCACTGGGGTGGGGGCATTGATGGAGGCACTTTGGCTGGGAAGTTGATTTGGAGGGCCCCTCTGGGTGGTGTTATGAGTGGAGGCGCTCTTGGTGGGACAGCATAGGCGCTCTCTTGGGTGGGGCAGACATGGAGGCGCTCTTGGGGGGACAAACATGAGGCGCTCTCGGCGGGACAGACGATGGAGGCGCTCTCTGGGTGGGGACAACGATGGAGGGCCTCTGGTTTGGACAGACAAAGGGGGCCTCTCTGGCGGGAACATTTTATGGAGGCCTCTCGGGGCCCGGGGACATTTTAAGGAGGCGCTCCCCTTGGCGGGGACATTAATGGAGGCGCCCCTCTGGCTGGCCCAGTTGATGGGGGCGCTCTCGGTTTGGGACAAGTGAGGGAGGCACCCCCGGGCTGGGACAGGTTTAAATGGAGGCACTCCCGGCGGGGCAGTTTTATGGAGGCACTCTCCGCTGGGACAGTTATGGGGGAAACTCCCCGGGTTTGGGGACATTTGGGAAGGAGGCACTCCTGGTTTGGACAGTTAGGGAAAGTGCTCCCTGGCGGGGACATTGTTTGGAGGCCCCTCCTGGGGGGGAAAATTTAATGGAGGCACTCTCTGGCGGGTGTTATGAAGGGGGCACTTCTGGCTGGTGTTATAAAAGGAGGCACTCTCTGCCTGGGACACTTGTTGAGGCACTCCCCGGGCGGGTGTTTTTAAATTTGGAGGCGCCCTCGGGAGGTTGTTTTGGTTTATGGTCCTCTACATAAATCCCCGGGTTTAAAAAGGGCCCTGGAAAAAGGATTTTTTCCCAACCACCTTTTTTTATTTTGAACTGGACATTGACTATACCTGCCCTGACCGCAGTATAAACCTTTAAAAATTTGTCTGCCCCCCCAGATAAAAAGTGCGGGAAAAAAGGGGATTTTTTTCAACCACCATTTTAGTTGAATTTAAAATTGCCCTTAACCTGTCCGGGGCCCCACAGCATGCCCCCAAAAACCTGTAAAAACCCACAATTAAAAAGTGCGGAAGAAACGTCCTTTAAAAGCAGTTTTTTTATGAAATGGAAAATTGACTATCCATATCCTTAACCAGCATACCCAAAAATCCGTACATTTTGCCCTTGGTGGACCACCACAGAAAATTTCACAATAAAGAAATAAACTATTTTAAAAAAACAATCTTTTTCCCAAAAATACTGTCGGTTTGCTAAGCTACTTCCTTAAAACTGGGGACTTGTTCCCCCGACTTTAAATGGGGAAGCAAACAAAACAAGGGGTTTTCCCCCCCCCCATTGGGTCAAGGGAGGCCTGTCTAAAAAACCCTGCTTTTCCAATTTGTCAAGGGGTTTTGGGAAAAAATTTTACTGATAAAGGCCCGGATGAGGGTTTTAAAGGGGGATCACGCAGGTTCAGCTGGCAGTGCCGGACTTACAGTTTTGTTTTGGTAGATCAAGGGGTGGCGTCCGCAAACTATTTAAAAACCAGGGTCACTAGAAGGGGTGGAGTTTTCAGTGGGTTGGGGGTGAGAGCCCCGGGGTGGGGTTCGTCTCCTTTAACACGGCAAAAATTCCTTAACGTAGCAAAAAGAAAAAAGTCCCCGCTGAAGCAGATTTCGGAAGCGGAATTGTGAACTAAGACCTCCAGCCTTCCTCAGTACACAATCAAGACCTGGGTAGCGCTAGAAAAATTTCCGCTTGCCCCTCCGTATGAGTGCGGACCAATTGAGCTTCACTTGGAAATGCTGGTGGTTGACGCTCCTGTTTCACCCAGTGCCCTTTTTTGGCATTCTTTTTCTCAATTTACTCAACGTGTTGGAGGAAACTGTCTCTGTTCTTGGGGTGGTGAATGTGCTCCATACACCATGTCCTCAGAATAACCTACATCTGTTCAAGTCTTCCTGTACCTCCTTTGTACAGTTCAGAGGAATATTTGTATCAGCTATTTTGTACATGCAAGTTTTTTAGTAGTTTAATTCTAGAAAACACATTTTTAAAATAGGATGGAATCCCACCACATCTTTGTTTCTCTTTTTTTAATTGTATTAAATGGGTTGTCTCATTACAGAGATTGCTAGCTATGTTAAAGATCTTTCAGAAACAAGTCATTTTACAATATGTGTCCATTAACAGTGTCCTACCTATTCCTGTTTTTGGACAGCACCAAGGCCCATGAATTTCAAAACATCACCCTTGAGCCAGTCTTGACAATTGTGAAGAACAAATGTCTGTTAGAAACCACATTTTGTACAATAGGACCTGTAGTATAGCTGTATTTCACAGCAACATGCCCACAAAAATTCAAAACATGACCTTTGGCCACTCTTGACAATTGTGAAGAACAAATGTCTGTTAGAAAACCACGTTTTTTAAAATAGGACCTGTAGTTTAGCTGGATTTCACAACAGTATGATCTAAAAAATTATAAAAATGACTTCTCAGCCACTGTTAAAAATTGTGAGGGAGAAATGCCACTTAGAAGCCACATTTCTGTTCCAAAGGACCTTGATTATAGCTGTATCTCACAGCACCATGACCCCAAAACCATTGACAGTGCGAAAATTTTTTAAGATGAAGGGTGTAAATGGAATAAGTTTTTTTCATGAAACCATGTACAATTGGAATCTTTTACAGTCTCCTCACTGCAACACCAGCAAAATGACCTTTTGGGAGCTGAGAATAAAAATTGCAATAAGAAATGATCATTAAAAAAAAATAATTCAAGAGGACTATTTCTGTTTGAAGAGGAATGTGAAGTAGACCGGCAACTAATCAGTGACCTCGGCAATTGGGGCCACAACATCAGAGATCCATGCCTGATTCATCTTGATGAAAGTCAAAGGATCAACATTATCTGTGGAAAGCCGGATGCGTTTGTCTGTAATGACTCCTCCAGCTGTGCTGAAGGTCTGCTCAGATATGACGCTGGCTGCTGGGCAGGACAACACCTCTATGGTTTGGCGAGCGAGCTCGGGCCATTCATCCATTTTGGATACCCAGAAGTCTATTGGGTCCGGAACATATCCAAAAACATCGGTGTTGAGACGCAGATAGTAGTGCACCATGATCTCAAGCCGGTCTCTGTGTGTTGTATGCGTGTCCTGCATTACATGCGTTGGTGAGGTGGTAAATAAGGATTGCCAGAGGTCACCCATTAGGCTTCTGTCACATTGCCTGCTACCGCGGCTACTTGGCACTCTACTGCTGTAACGTTGCTGACGTTGTTCCACCGTCACATTTGAAGAACGTGAAGAAGACGCAACAGATGTCTCCAGTTGATCAATCAGCACAGTCTCCAATTCCTGCATTTTACTCTCTATTTGGGTGGGTGGAAGGAAAGTGCTAAGTTTTGCTGTGTACCGGGGATCATGGAGGGCGGCCACCCATTAACTGTTGTTCAGTTTGAGGCCTTAATGCGAGGATCATGTTGGAGGAAATGGAGCATCCAAGCACTCATGTGAGAGATGGAGCCTTGATTTCCCAAGCCTCTGGGTCGAGGGGCCCTAGCAAACTGATCTTCCTCATCTTCCTCCTCCGCCTCAAATCCGTGCCACCCTCTTTCAAAGGCAGGAACATCGGTAACGTCAGTGTTCAGGAATACCTTATCCTCCTCCTCCACCTCAGCTTCAACACAGCCCTGACTTGCCTCAGATGCTGTACCCGAGAGCTGAGGCGCCGCCTTGCACCTGCCCTGGACCCCGAACCACTGCCTAATAAAGACCGATAAAGTTGTGAAACTGTCGGGCCTTCTGAATTTGACGGAGAGAAAGGCTCCGTGTCCGCATCTGTGTCCGTCTCCTCATCCGTCGCTTGTAGGACATGCTGTTTCAGAGTGTCCAACGATCGATCCAGAACTAAGATCACCACAATGCTCATGCTGACCAGGGCATTGTCCGCATTTACCATTTTGGTGGCTTCTTCAAAACTGGCAAGGATGGTGCATAGCTCTTTCACCTGCCTCCACTCTCGATGGCTCAACACCCCGAGGTCCGCACCGCTGCTTGTCAGGCCATGTGTCACTTCGTACTGCGTAATGGCATTGCGCTGTTGCCACAATCGCTGGAGCATGTGGAGGGTGGAATTCCAGCATGTTGCGACTTCAACAATGAGAAGGTTGACGGGGAGGCCGAGCTGACGCTGCAACGCAGCCAGGCGGGACGAAGCAGGGTGCGAACGTCGGAAGTGCGAGCTCAGACCTCGAGCCTTCCTCAGCAGAAAGTGCAGACCCGGATAGCGCTTTAGAAATTTCTGGACGACGAGGTTCATGACATGTGCCAGGCAAGGGCTGTGCTCCAGCCTACCGATCTTAAGGGCGGCCAGGAAATTTCGACCGTTATCGCACACCACCTTGCCTGGCACAAGGTTCTTCTCACCCAGCCAGCGCTCGGCCTCGTGGCGAAGAGCCGTCCACAGCTCCTGACCTGTGTGTTTACAGTCTCCAAGACAGATTAATTTCAACATGGCCTGGTTTCTATGGGCAGGTGATGCCACCAGAGGACCTTGGGAGAAAGAACCCTGCACCATCCCTGCGGTTTTGAAGAGCGTGCGCCGAGTCTGAGTGCTACCGTTACCACCAGAGACATCCACCCAGCTCACCCAGTGAGCTGTCACGGAGATATAGCGGCCTTGGCCATGCTTACTAGTCCATGTATCGGTGGTCAGATGCACTTTGCCAGACACAGATGCAGACAAAGTGCTTGAAATTTTAGATGACACGTGGCTGGCCAGGGCAGGGACGGCTTTTCTGGAAAAGAAATGCCTGCTCGGCATCTGGTATTGGGGGCAGGCAAAAGGCCATGACGTGGCGGAACCCAAGGCTAACAGCCTGGCAATGCCGACATTCAGGCTTTTGGCTTTGGGATGGTTTCGGATAAAGTGTTTCTTCTGCTCCCAAACCTGGTAGACAGAAAGCTGGCTGCTAGACTGGCTGCTGTACAGCGTGCAGGTCAAACTGGTGGAAGGAGAAGAGGTAGGATGGGTCTCTGGTGGTGCTGGTGGTACTGGGCGATGGTGGAGGCTGAAGCGGTGGCTGATCCTTGATCATGACTCTGAGAGACATGGGCAGCTGAGGAACGCTTGGTCGTGGCAGAGGAGGAGGAGACAGATGGTGTGACAGTGGTTGGAAGCCTGGGATCGGTGTGTGCCTTTTTTCGCCAAGTGTTCACTCCATTTCAACTCATGCATTTGCTGCATGTGAGTAGACATGTTGGTGGTGGTTAAACACCTTAGATTCTTGCCTCTACTGATGCGTTTACGGCAAAGGCGGCATATGACATCGCTGGGAGAATCAGAGGCTCCTGGAACTTTTCGACGGCGATAAGCGAGGAGCGGTGTTACCGCTGATCGTGGCTGGCGGAATAATCTCAGCGGACTTGTGCGACCGCCCTCTCCCTTTTTGAGGTGGGACCCATACTGACACTACCCCATCGTCTTCCTCCTCGTCCAGTGATGAAGCGCTTGCAAGAAAATTCTGCTGAAAAGACCACGTTGGATCCGCAATGTCATCATCATCATCATCATCAACACAAGTGACTTCCTCGTCCTGACATTCTGCATCCTGGAGCTGCGGGCTACAAGCAACAGGCACTGCAAGACATTGCTGACCGCCCGGGATTTTTGCCGATTGACCGGCTTCCTTCTCCTCCTCTGATGGCATCAGCGATTGGGCGTCAGAGCAGACAAAATCATCCTCTTTGGCCTCTTGATCTTTTGAAATGCCTTCTGACCCCAATCGCATTTTGTCATCAAAGAGGTCTTCAGAAAATGGATTATCCACAGTGGTGGGTACACGAGTTGACATTTGGGCTGCCTTCGCTTCATGTAGGACGGTTGCTGACGATGAGGATGACAAAATTTGTGGCCGTGACAGGGAGGACGAGGAGGTAAGACTGCTGGATGCAGGTTGCATTAACCACTGAAGTACAGATTGGTGACGCTGTTCGTTACGGAGATCACAGGGCACCGACCCAATGATGACAGGCCTGACGGTCCTGCAACTGATGATCCGCTGGCTTACCTGTTGTCGCCAGCACTGGAAGGAGCACTTTCTCTCGTACCTATACCTCCATGTCCCACATCCCTCTTTGCTTGCTTACCACCTGCAGTTCACTCCATGTTCAGTAAGATAAAAATTTAAAAAGGTATGGAAGAGTTTTTGACAGTCTCTTATTGAAAGACAGCAAACCACAGCTATTCTTAAATCCCTCTAATTTCCAACATCTTACTAGGATTAGAAACAGAATTGTTTCTATCGTATACCTGTAAAATGCAGTCTGCTGGAATAACCTTAAGACCTTCAGTCCCAGGGATTTACAACTGCCCAGTAGGACTAGGAATTGATAGTTTTCAACAAACTATCATACAAGTGCGCTATCTGCGCCAAACTGTGATGCACCGAGTGCGATAAAACTATTCAAAAGTTACACGGATGAGAAGTTGCGTTTTTTCAGCAATGACAAACTAGAACAGTTACTAGAAAATTGGCGTACAACGTGGCTATTTGAAAAAAACTGGGGCCGCACTACGTGCAATACAGCTATTTAAAATTTATACGGATAACAAAAGGTGATTTTTGCACCAATGAAATAAACCAACAGTTACTAGAAAATTTCTGTATCCAAATTTAAGTACAAGGTGGCTCTTTAAAAAATACTGGGCCGCAACACGTGCAATACAGCTATTTAAAAGTTATACGGATAACAAAAGGTGGTTTTTGCACCAATGAAATACGTCAACAGTTACTACAATATTTCTGTATCCAAATTTAAGTACAAGGTGGCTCTTTGAAAAAAAATGGTCCGCACCACGTGCAATACAGCTATTTAAAAGTTTTTCAAAAAGAAAAGGTGGTTTTTGCACCAATTAAATACACCTATAGTTACTAGAAAATGTCTGTATTAAAATTTAAATACAAGATGCCCTTTGAAAAATACTGTGCCGCACCACGTGCAATACAGCTATTTTAAAAGTAAACGGATAACAAAAGGTGGTTTTTGCACCAATGAAATACACCAACAGTTACAACAAAATTTCTGTATCCAAATTTAAGTACAAGTGGCTCTTTAAAAAAATAGGGGCCGCACTACATGCAATACAGCTATTTTAAAGTTATTCGATAAGAAAAGGTGGTTTTTGCCCCAATTAAATATACCAACAGTTACAAAAAAAAAATTTCTGTATTCAAATTTAAGTACAAGGTGGCTCTCTGAAAAGTACTGTGCCGCACCATGTGCAATACAGCTATTTTAAAGGTAATCGGATAACAAAAGGTGGTTTTTGCACCAATGAAATGCACCAACAGTTACTACAAAATTTCTGTATCCAAATTTAAGTACAAGGTGGCTCTTTGAAAAAAACTGGGACGCACAAAATGAAAGCTACAATTTTACCTTCAGGAGCGAGGTGTGCTGGCAAAAAAAGTGGTAAAAAAAAAAGTCATTTCAATGCAGGTTCAAAGCAGAGTCTTGGCTGCACAATATGCACCCTCCTTTAAAAAGCCTGTCTGTCTGTCCATCCGGCCTCCACCCTCCCCCGCGACTGGACAGCGCTAGATGCTTCTTTTAAAGTCTGTGTCTAACTAAATAAGAACTGAAATTCTCTAATCTGCCTATATTCTAATGTTCACAGCTAAAATCATAGTTTTCTGTATGAATAAAGAGAAGAACTGTGTCGCTGAGCTGTATTGAGAGACATGCAGCAGACGTCTTACTCTTATGTTAGACACTGAAATACTGATGCTGAACAGGAAATGTTGTTCTATGCAAAACGAGGTCATTTTGATTTTTCCCGCCAATGACAACCATACACATCACAGTTCATGACGTCGCACACCCCGCTCACCCTGCTCTATCTCTAAGCTGATTTGCTGGCCACCAAAATGACAGGAAAAAGCTGAAAATTGCACGATAGTAAAAGATTATCTGTAAGATTGTCACCTAAAATATCGTGTTATTGGAAATTTCCGATCAGCCTAAAAATCATGCCGATTTCAACTTTGTCGATTATAATTAGAGATGGGCGAATTTCTCAAAATTCGTTTCGCTCACTTCGCCGAATTTCTCAACAAAAAATAACTTCGTTCCGAATTACTTCGGGGTGAATCACGTTAAAAAACAGCTTTTCCAGGCTGCAAAGAGCCTGCAGGGTGCTGTTAACGTTGTGCCATGCTTAAAAAATGCAAGGGGGGAGCTTGGTTTGGTCTTCATAAATGTTGGTTTTAGTATGACACGCACATGACTGCCGCCGCTATTAGAATCGCTTTCACTCTAAAATTCCCTGGGCACTTGAAGGGCAAAACGACCAAAAACTGAAGCGGGAAATGTTTGCCTGATAAAGTCATGCCAGCGAAAGCTGGAAAAAAACAAGCTGAGAGCTCAGGTGGCAACATTAGTGACAGAGTGTGGAGGTGACGGCGGCACCCACAGCAGCAGCATGAGGTCAGACAGTGGCACAATGACTTTCTGGTGGTGGCAAAAACAGGAGTAGGCCACAGAGTGGCACAATGACACAGTGTGGAGGTCACAGCGGCAGCAGCATGAGGTCAGACAGTGGCACAAAAATTGACAAAACTGGAGGTGGCAAAAACAGGAAGTAGGCCACAGAGTGGCACAAATGACAGAGGGAGTGGAGGTGACAGCGGAGGAGCAAACAGCATGAGGTCAGAGAGTGGCACAATGACAGTGTGGAGGTTCATGGCAGCAGCCACAGCAGCAGCATGAGGGCAGACAGTGGCACAATGAAGAGTGTGAGGTGGGTGGCAATACCAGTTTCCCGGTAAAGATGGTTGGTGGCAGATGGGGAAAATGTCAGCAGATGTGTGGCATCAGGCGGGTGGCGGCATCAGAATTGTGGCTGAGGCAGGTAGTTTGAACCCAGACTCATTTCTCACAGTTTGGGTGAGGCGTCATGGCTGATGTAGTCTGACGCCTAAAGCATTGGAGTGTGGAAATCCTGGCCAATCCAGGCCTGATTCATCTTGACAAAGGTCAGTCGTTCCACATTTCCCGTGGACAAGCGGGTTCTCCTTGGGGTAACGAGGGCCCCCCGCCCACTGAACACCCGCTCTGATGCCACACTACTGGCCGGGCAGGACAGCTTCTCCACTGCAAACTCGGCAAGTTGCGGCCACACATCCAGTTTGGCTGCCCAGTAGTCCAGCGGATCTTCTAACTGGGGTGGCAGAGTGCTTTCCAAGTAGGCCACCACCTGTTGGTTCAGGGTCTGCTCCAGGTCCTGCTGGTGCTGCTGCTGGCGACTGCCCTCCTCACCAGGCGGGTGAAGGAAGCTGCTCATCAGTGACTCCAGACTTAGGTTGCTGCTGATGGAGCTGGTACTGCTCCGCCCCCCCCCCCCCAACACAACACACACACCTTCCCCCAGCAGCCGCGGCAGTAGTACGTGAGCGCTGAAGAACCCCCCGGTCAGACCTGTCAGAGGAGGGACGATGCCGCACATAGGCAGCGGCCAACAGACTACGGAGGATTTCCCTATAGTATTTGAGTTTGTCCTCCCTCTCAATAGCTGGGAAAAAGGCTCCCATTTTGGAATGGTAGCGAGGGTCCAATAGGGTGGAGAGCCAGAAGTCATCCCTCTGCCGGATGCTGACTATTCGGCTGTCACTAGCCAGGCAAATCAGCATGCTGCGGGCCATCTGCACAAGTGACTCCGAGGGGCTCCCTGCCTCCATCTCCACTGTATACTGCCATGGTGCTTGCGGGTCATCTGCCTCGTCTTCCTCATCTCCATCTACCTCCTCCAGCTGCTCCTGCTCCTCCTCTCTTGTCACCTGGGTAGAAAATCCACTCATTTCACCAGACAATGCTTCTGCTCCAATGTCCTCCTCCTCCTTCTCCTCCATTTCAGTCCCCACCGGACTCATGTAGCCGCGAGATGTAGTCGCCACGTCTCCAGTCCCCTGCCCAGACAAATTTTTCAGCATCTGTTCCAGGACATGAAGCAGTGGAATGACGTTATTCATTACGTAGTCCTGGCGACTGACAAATAACGTGGCCTCCTCGAATGGCCTCAACAAACGACAGGTGTCATGCATGAGCTGCCACTGGCTGACATCAAAGTTACACAGGGGAGTACTTCTGTCCGCCTGGACCATCAAAAAATCGTTAAAGGGCCCTTTTTCTGTTTTATACAGTCGGTCCAACAGGGGCAGGCTGGAATTTCAACGGGTGGAAACATTGCATATCAGAGTGTGTTGGGGGAGGACGTTCTGCTTCTGAAGATCGGTGGAAGACTTCAGGAACCTTTTCACAACCAGATTGAACACATGTGCGCCATGCAGGGCGCATGGACCATCCCTCCTCGGTGCAGCGCGGACACCATGTTACTCCCATTGTCCGTCACCATGATTCCGATTTGCAGTTGGCGCGGAGAAAGCCACAAAAATCGATTTCTTGCTGCAAAGAACGTGGAGCCGTTCCTCCCCTGTGTGACTTCGTTCGCCGAGGCAAGCCAGGTGTAGAAAATGCGTGACACCGCTGTGCCCTACACATGTTTGGGATGATGGAGCAGTACTTGTGGAGGCTGAGATGGTGGTGGTGGAGGAGGAGGAGGCGGACATTGGCGCAGGAGCCTCAGTTTGACAACGTTGAGGAGAAAGCGGCGTATCATGTCCAAGTTGTTGGTGTGCCTGGGCTGGAAGCACATTCACCCAGTGGCCGTAAAGGACATGGGACTGGCCCTGACCGTAGTTTTTCAGCTCCCGACGTCCGCGCTGCCCGGCACCTTGGAACAAACCGATAAGCTCAAGGACTGGCCCACCTTCTGTTCTACAATTTTTTGAAGTGCTGGTACTGCCTTTTTTTGGGAAAAAAAATTACAGCTTGGAACTCTCCATCTCGGCACGGCACAAGCCATTAGTTTCTCTGAACGGTGCAGAGTCCACCATTTGGAAAGGGAGGGACTGCAGTAACCAACAACTTGACAGGATCACGGTCAGCTGCTGCACCTAGGATGGTTGGGACGCATACTGTTGTCTCTTTGCAATCGCCTCGCTGAACGACTGCTGGCGCCATGAGTAGCGAGGAGCAGGAGCATCTGGACCGGGAGATGATGTCAAAGAGAAACAGCTCCCTTCTGCAGAGGTGGTGGAGCCTTGACTGGCTGCAATG
This sequence comes from Phyllomedusa bahiana, assembly GCA_025379985.1. Taxonomy (NCBI): domain Eukaryota; kingdom Metazoa; phylum Chordata; class Amphibia; order Anura; family Hylidae; genus Phyllomedusa; species Phyllomedusa bahiana. Next base: position 16,194 of record JAODAL010020103.1, read on the forward strand.
GCATGCGTGCCACGGGGCGCTGCTGTTGCTGTTGCTGCGGAGGCAGGATGGACCACCACATCTGAGCAGTTTTCCCATGGCCACCGGATGGTGGCGCTGCAGGGTGTTGACGCAGGGCTGGGGTGCCAACGTTAGCTCCCTGGCCACGCTTCACTTTCTGCCCACAGATTCTACATATACCCATATTTGGCTCCTCCGGTGTCTTAGCAAAGAACTGCCACACCGCCGAGTATCGGATTTGACCGCCAACACTCTGCAATGAGTGACTACTACCTCCGCTGCCTCGCTGAGCCCCTGTGCCGCTACTCTCTTGCACCTGCGAAGCGGGTTTTTTTACCCCGTGGCGCTTGGCCCCCGCCCTCACACCGCTGCTACCCTTCGGGACTCCCGGCCCACACAACCCACTTGCTGGCTGCGCCGCTGCCTGATGCGCAAGCTGACGCCCTCTTCTCCTGACGATGATGAAGCCCTTGCCTTCACCCAGCTCCCAATGCGGTCGGCTACATCAAGATCTATTTGTGTTTCATGGGTCACTGCTGTCCTCATCACCGGGTCTTGGGTATGCAAAGGCTGACCCCTCACAACATGACCCCCCATGCCACTCTCAACATCTATATTTTGCCGCCTACGCAAGAAGCAGGGGATATTGGCCCTATTTCTTCGCTGCCAAGTAGCTGCTGACTGCCCTCCCAAATTGTTCATGCTCGCTATATAGTGGCGCTGAGCCCGCCCACATAGTAGATCTCTGGCTGAGGGAACCCGCATGGGACAGAGGCGGGTTGAGGACGGGTGAGGGCCGCTGACACCACTCCCGGGCCATGCCAACTAAGGGTTGTGTCTGACGTTCCCACCGACTCTTGGCTGGGGTTGTCAGATGTCATCTGGGAGGAAGTGGATGACCTAGTCAACCAATCAAGAACCCTTGGGTTCTAGTCAGCACACGGCCGCTAGATAACAGGGAGTTATATCCACCGGTGACCGTGCAGTCCCTTCCCGTTTCTGCAACGTAAGTTTGTTTACTCCAAGTAAAAGCCTGAATTGGCATTGTTTGTTTGGGGAATGGATAAGAATCCCTTTTTAATTTTTCCCCAATACCCAGAAGAAACTTGGAAACTTAAAATTAAATTTCTCAAAAGGGAGGAAAAACTGTATTTCTGTAAAACTGCATTCCCTTTTGCCAAATTTAATAACCTTGGAATGAAGAGAATTTCTTTCTGCAAATTTTTTTTAAAATTTTTGGGGAAACAACCTTCCCCCCAAGGACCAGGCATTTTTTTTTTTTTTGGTGACACGTTCGTTTTTCCTTCCTCGCCTTCTGAAAGCCATAACTTTTTTATTTTTCCACCTACATAGACACATGAGTACTTTCTAATGGTGTTATTCACTATACTATTGAATATACTGGGAAACCGCAAAATAATTCCAAGTGGGGCAAATTGTGAAAAATTTTTTATTTTCGCCATGTTTGCGAGGGTTTTGCTTTTACGGCGTTCAATCTTCGGTACATATAATGTGTTATCTGTATTCTACAGGTTGTTACGCCTCTGACAATACCAAACATGTAGGGTTTACGTTATGTTTTGGTATCGTAAAAAAATTCCAAACATTTTCTATTTTTGAAATTTGCGCCACGGCGCATTTTTGTGCGACCAATAAATTTATAGTAATAACACCTACGGACGTCAGTGAGGGGGCATTTTTTGCGGGCTGAACTGTACTTTTCATCGCGAGAAGTTTGGAATGCAATGCGACTTTTTTGATCATTTTTATTCCATTTTTTTCAGTGACGTAAAATGACCAAAAACGCAATTTTGCCGTTTGGAATTTTTTTTCTTCTACGGTGTTCTGTGTACGGGATAAATGATGTTATATTTTTATAGATCGGACTTTTTCGGACGCGACGATACCAAATATTTGTAACTTTTTTATTATTTTAATGATTTTATTTGTAAAATGGGGAAAGGGGGGCGATTTGAACTTTTAATCCTTTTTTTTTTGTACTTTAAAACTTTATTTATTTATTTATTTTTGTAACACTGAGGCCACCTATGGTACTTAACTGTCTGCGGACGGAAGTGGGGCAACCGGCCAGGGTAAGTGGGGCAAACCGGCCAGGGTAAGGCTCCCCACCACCATGCCCGGTCGTCGGATCGGAGCAGCATAGCTGCGCCGGTGCCGATGACCGTTCCCATCGGTTCGCGGCACCGATCGGCGGTCATTCAGACGTCGTGGCCATCTTTGGCGCGGTGTCTGATGGGTAAAAGCGCCAGCGGGCGGAGCCACCCGCCGGCGCTGTTACTGCTGGGTGTTAGCGGCTTTTTGCCGCTAACACCCGGCGGCTGTGCGGGGGGGTCGCAAAGCCCCTTAGCGGCCCTGGGACGTACTCATACGCCCAAGGTCATTAAGGGGTTAATTAACCCCTGGATGTAAATTGCGCAAAAGAATTGAGCAACCAAAAACTACTAGCTTTGTAGCGTGTTACAATGGCGTGTTTTCTACGCTACACAACAAGAGAAAAAATTGTAATTAACCTTCGCTTCTGAGTTATGCTACAGGAAAAATGTATTTTTTGGCGGTGAAAAAGACGGTTTATTTGAGTCACCACAGCAGCAAAACAACGCTTATTTAACCCCTGGATGTAAATTGCGCCAAACAATTGAGTAACCACAAACTACGAGCTTTGTAGCGTGTTACAATGGCGTGTTTTTTTTACGCTACACAACAAGAGAAAAAATTGTAATTAACCTTCGCTTGTGAATTAGGCTACAGGAAAAATGTATTTTTTGTCGGTGAAAGACGGTTTATTTTAGTCACCACAGCAGAAAAACAATGCTTAATTAACCCCTGGATGTAAATTGTGCCAAACAATTGAGCAACCACAAACTACGAGCTTTGTAGCGTGTTACAATGGCGTGTTTTTTACGCTACACAACAAGAGAAAAAATTGTAATTAACCTTCGCTTGTGAATTATGCTACAGGAAAAATGTATTTTTGGCGGTGAAAGACGGTTTATTTTAGTCACCACAGCAGCAAAACAACGCTTAATTAACCCCTGGATGTAAATTGCGCAAAAGAATTGAGCAGCCAAAAATGAAGTGGTATTTGTATTGTAAAAACGCTGTTTCTTTAAATGAATACAACAGGAACAGGCTTAGATCCACCTTGGATATTCAATGTGCTGTGAGCAGATAGCATTAAAATGTATATGCAGCTGCATTGGACGCACCCTGAACTTCAGATCCAATACCCCACAAAATCAGAAATAGAACGTTAAGAGAAGCAGGTTCTGAGACAAGCTGTATAAAAATCAGTTCTTCAGTAAGAGCTATTGCAAGCAGCCGCGGCAGCACCTTCCCTAGTCAGTACAGTGAGAGGAGTGTGAGCTCCCAGCATCACGCCCGGACGTATATAGTGCGGTGACGTCACAGAATCCCGCCGGTCTCTGATTGGCTTCATCTCTGCACATGTCATGCAGGCTATGCCCTTCTTCCTCCCAGAGTGCTTTGCCCCATGTAACGCCATGTGCTCGCAGCCATTTTATCAATCAAAAGCACACTTCGTTCACTCGAAGTCCCCCAAACTTCGACTTCGTTCAGAACCGAAGTTTTCCTGAAATTCTAAACGAATTCCACTTCGTTAGAATCAATTCGCCCATCTCTACTTATAATCGCTCATCCCTACTTAAGAGGAACAATTTCAAAAAGAAACCAATGCTATAAAAGAACGTTTGAAGGATAGAGGTTATTCCAAAATAATTCTTAATAAGGCAATAAAGGATCTAAAATTTCTAAAAATTCTCTATTATATTAAAATATAGTCTGCATTTTCTCGGCATAACTAATATAATAAAATGTCATTTACCTCTATTGAATGTCGACCAAGATCTACGCACTATTATAAGTCAAAATCTACATCTGGATTCCCATGAAGCCCCTAGAATAGCAAACTTATATCCCCCAGTTTATTAACTGAGAAAAAATAGGAACAAAGATTGGCTCCCAACAAAAGGATCTTTTCATGTGCAAATATGCATAAGTATCAGATACATTTGTTTCATTTTCTAATGAAAATAGCAACAAGATTTACAATGTCAATACAAATTTTAATGGCAACACGTGCTATGTGGTTTATATTTCAGCATGTGAATCCTGCTGTAGGCAATATGTGGGTTGCACCACCAACTATTAAAAAAATACGGATTAGAAGACACCAGGCCGGGCCAAGGCATTTTGGTGGGCTAGGCAAGTATAGCCAACTGCGCATCTGCCCCCACCCCCTCCATCCTCCCTATGGAAAAATTCAAATCCTGTCTTTAACCTAATGCATGCTGGGTGGAGGGGGGAAAAAAAACAAGATTCCCACACCTAACAGTGAAGTAAGTAGGGTCTGTTAGGATGTATTTATTTAAAATAATATGCTGTGTACGAAAAAATCCAAACAGTTATAAAGACAATTTTCTATAGATGACTCCTCTAAATAATGATGATACAGTTACCAAATCATACTGTTATACAAGCAGCAAATATTACCACCATACTGTTACTTTAAAAACCAGTATACCACAGCCAATACTATCAATGATACTGCTATACAAAGACCAAATAATACTGCAACACCATGACCACATAGCACCATGACATAGTGACTGAATAATACAACAATACCATGACCACTTATCACCACCACATACTGACTGAATAATAATGCCACACCATGATCACATATCACCACAAAACAGTGACTGAATAATACTGCCAGATCATGACCACAAATCACCACATAGTGACTGAATAATACCACAAGATCATGACCACATTTCACCACCACATGGTGAATGATTGATTAATACCGCCACTCTATGACCACATAGTGACTGAATAATACTACAATATCATGGCCTCATATCCCCACCACATAGTTGTAGAATAATACCAAATACCACCACAGTATTACTACATATTACAACCACACAGTGACAGACTAATACAGATGTAAAAAAGATTAACTTGAAAGATAAAGCTTCATGATATGGTGGCACAGAATGTTATCTCATGTTTTTTTAATGGCATCTGTTTACAGATAAACACAGATAACACAGAAAGCGACTGTATTACGGTAAAGCTAAACTATGCTACATCTGTACCACCATACTGTTATTTAAGATAAACCATTATACTACCAGTACTACCAATATTCTGTCCATAGAGGGATCATATAGGGGTAGACAGTAGTTTTACTCTGGGTTTTCTGACATATAAGTGACTTACAGGAGTCGTCTTCTATGACCAGAGTGATTCACTTTACTCTTCTTTTCCATCTGATCCAGACCTACATGCTGACTTCTCCTGGCCACAAATCGTCTCTGTAGAATTTGTCACACAAACATCTTAGAATCCTCACTTTTCCAGCACCTTCCCATTCCCATCTCTGTATAAATGCTGCATGAGGTGATAGGTGGAGAAGAAAGGGCTATGGGGTGATAGGTGGAGGCAAAGGGGCTCTGGTATGGTACATAGTTATTACATAGCACGGTTGAAAAAAAACACGTGTCCATCAAGTTCAACCAAGGGTGGGTAAAATGTGGGTGAAGGAAGGTAGACAAGGATTTCAAGCTAAGCCTCCCCTCTGGTTAGTGTCCTGAAACCCACAAGGCAAGAACCAATTTGCTCCAGGGGAGACCCCCTCTCTGACCCCAGTGCCGCCACCAGCCTGGATCCAGAATTTTACATATCTACATACTCATTAATATTCTTTAGTTTCAGGTAGTCATCTAAGCCTTTATTGAAACTCGCAACTGTTCCTGCTGTGACCAGCTCCTCAGGGAATGTCCGCTTGTCTTTTGAAGGGGCTTTACATGAAACAATTTTTCCCCATACTTTTTGCAGGGACCATTTGTATATTTATATAAATTAATCATGTCCCCCCGAAGCCATCTTTTCTTAAGACTAAATAAGTTTAATTCTACTAAGCTCTCCTCATAACTAAGATGCTCCATTCCCCTTATAAGTTTGGTTGCTCGTCTTTGCACTCTTTCTAGCTCTATTACATCTTTTCTATAAACTGAACAACATATTCTAAGTGAGGTCGCACCAATGCTTTATACAGCGGTAGAATTACATCCTTGTCCCACAAGTCCATGCCTCTTTTAATACACACCGTTATCTTACTTGCCTTAGAGGCAGCTGATTGACACTGCTTGCTGTTCTGTAGTCTATGATCTACGAGAACGCCCAGATCTTTCTCAACAAGCGATTCTCCAAGTTTTTCTCCCCCTAGGACATATGATGCCTGCAGATTATTTGTACCCAGATGCAGACCCTTACATTTATCCACATTGAGCTACATTCGCCAAGTGGATGCCCAAACACTCAGTGTGTCCAGGTCTGCTTCCATAGATTGCACTGCACTACATAGCTTTGTGTCATCTGCAAAAATAGAAGCCGTAATATTGATCCCCTCCAGTATATCATTAATAAATACAGTAAATAAAAGAGGACCCAATACTGAGCCCTGGGGCAGACCACTCAAAACCGGGGACCACTCAGAGTAGGAGTCATTTACCACCACTCTTGATATGCGATAGCCTGTTTTTAATCCATTTACACACTGTTATTTCTAACCCAATGGATTCTAATTTACCCAACAAACACTTATGAGGGACAGTGTCAAATGCCTTTGCAAAGTTTAAAAACACAATATCCACAGCCTCCCCGCTATCCAGACTTCTATTCACCTCTTCATAAAAACAGATCAGGTTGGTCTGACAACTTCTGTCCTTAGTAAAACCATGCTGGCAATCACTTATAATATTGTATTCGTCCACATTTTCCTGTACATAGTCCCTTATGAGGCCCACAAATATTTTTCCCAAAACAGATGTTAAATTTACTGGTCTATAATTACCTGGGAAAGACTTGGAGCCTTTTTTGAAGATGGGAACTACATTTGCCTTGCGCCAGTCTCCTGGCACTATACCAGTCACCAGAGAATTTCTAAATATCATATACATAGGCACAGAGATAACCGAGCTGAGCTCTTTAAGAACTCTTGGGTGTATGCCATCAGGGCTTGAAGTCTTGTTCACATTCAGTTTATTTAACTTGGCTTGGACCTTTTCTACACTGAGCCAATTAATTATATCAGATGATGTATTAACAGTACTCCTACATCCACACTGGGCCTGCACCCATCAGCTCTAGCACTGCTCCCATTAGTACTGACACCACCTACAGCTGAACTGGTCCCGTCCACATCAGATACTTTCTCCTCGTTAGTATACACAGAGCTGAAGAACCTATTTAGGACCTCTGCCTTCTCCTGGTCCCCAGTGACCAGCTCCCCATTACAGTTTAAGGTTCCTAAATGCTCCAACTTTGGCTTTTTGGCATTTATATGTTAAAATAATTTCTTGGAGTTTGTCTTGCTGTCCTTGGCCACCTGCCTTTCATTTTGAATTTTAGTTGCTTTTCTCACTTTTTTATTAAGCTCTTTTTAATTTTCAAAGGCTTATGGGGACCCCTCAGACATTTTTTAAATGTCCTTAATTACAAATTATAGCCCTATTAACAGAAAGTAGAAGCCATGTTGGATTTAGTTTTAATCGCCTATACTTGTTACCCATAGGAATACATTTTGCTAAAAATTTCCCAAGAGTATTTTTAAAGCTCTCTACATCACTATTTGATAATAGCTGCTCCCAGTCTATGTCCTGTACTGCGTCCTTCAATAGGGGGAAATTAAGGGCCACATGTATAAAACGGTCTAAGGCTATGTCTACACTGCAGTGGACAAAAAATGACCAGAAAACGAATTACTAAAAACGTTCATGAAACTGAGTTTTCTGTCCACTGCCTGTCAAAAGCAGCTGCAAAAAGGTCCGTTTTTTGGTGCGTTTTTCGCTTTTTGGAGCGTTGTTTGAAGCGTTTTTTGGAGCGTCTTTGCTCTGCTTTTTAATGTATGCACAAATTAAGCCATTGGATGTAAACTACACCCTACAGGCAGGGCCGCCAGCAGAAATTTCCGGGCCCCATACCTCTGAAGCATCGGGGCCCCCCCTCTACCAACTTTGCCCCCTATCAACACCGCCCCCTACCAGTCCACCAAAAAAATAAAAATGCATTTGCACCATTGTTTTTGGATTCAGTTCTCGTTGTATTTTACAACGTACAGTTTATCTATATTGTGCGAGTCAGTATGTATACAAGAGCCAGCGAATACCGCCACATGATCACTGTATCTCACCACTATAATGTTACTGACCAAACCAGTATACCCAGACCAATACAATAACAATATACACAAACCAAATAATTCCACCACATCATCACCACATATCTCCACCATAGAGAGACTAAATAATACCACTGTACTGTTACTAAATATAAGCCGTTACACCAAGAGCAATAATACCTCCATACAGTGACCATATAGTGGTAGATACAAGTGCACACACAGTGCAGTTACAGCTTGTGACTCACAGGTGACATCCTGCTGATGAGTTGTTCACGTTTTTTTTTCTTCTCCATCCAGTCCAGACCGCCATTGGCGACTTCTCCCGGGCACCACTCGTCCCTGCAGAATTTACACAAACACCTGAGATTCCTCACTCTTATCATCCTCCCACTTATGTCTTCCCCATGTTCAAACTCCCCATCCATAGTGCCCAAAAAGGTAATAATTACCCCCTTAGTGCCCTGGTAGTTAGGTGTACATAACCCCCATAAGTAGTTAGTTATATAGGCCCCTTCCCATAGGTAGCTAGCGGGCTCCCCGTAGATAGATAGGTAGCTAGCGGGCTCCCCGTAGATAGATAGATAGGTAGCTAGCGGGCTCCCCGTAGATAGATAGATAGATAGGTAGCTAGCGGGCTCCCCGTAGATAGATAGATAGATAGGTAGCTAGCGGGCTCCCCGTAGATAGATAGATAGGTAGCTAGCGGGCTCCCCGTAGATAGATAGATAGGTAGCTAGCGGGCTCCCCGTAGATAGATAGGTAGGTAGCTAGCGGGCTCCCCGTAGATAGATAGGTAGCTATCGGGCTCCCCGTAGATAGATATGTAGCTAGCGGGCTCCCCGTAGATAGATAGGTAGCTAGCGGGCTCCCCGTAGATAGATAGGTAGCTAGCGGGCTCCCCGTAGATAGATAGGTAGCTAGCGGGCTCCCCGTAGATAGATAAGTAGCCAGGTAGGTAGGTAGCAGGCCACCCATTGGTAGATAGCCAGGTAGGTAGGTAGTGGGAGAACTTGTGTGGGGCCCCACTCACCCACCGTGTGGCCCCTGCTCAAGTCTCCCCTAGCCATGTGGAGATTCTCCTCAAGCCCCCCCACTATGTGAAGCTATTGAGCACAACTAAGACACGGAGCGCAGGCTCTCTTTGAGCAGTGCAGGCCCCTATTTTTAAACGCAATGCTGGGCCTCTGAGATGAATGGAGTCCCCCCTCCAGCCGTGTGGGACCCTTGTCAAAGCTTTCCTCTCTCCAATCATGTGGGGCCTTGCTCAATGCCCCCCAGCTGTGTGGGGCCCCCTCTCACCCAGCCTCATGGGACCCCACATAGCTGGAGGCGGGGGGGGGGCTTTGAGAGGGGCCCCACATGATTGGAGAGAGGGGGGGCTTTTCCAGGGGCCCCACAGCGCTGAAGAGAGGGGGCTTTGCCAGGGGCCCCACAGCGCTGAAGAGAGGAGCTTTGCCAGGGGCCCCACAGCGCTGAAGAGAGGAGCTTTGCCAGGGGCCCCACAGCACTGAAGAGAGTGGGGCTTTGCCTGGGGCCCCACAGCGCTGAAGAGAGGAGCTTTGCCAGGGGCCCCACAGCGCTGAAGAGAGTGGGGCTTTTCCAGGGGTCTCACAGCGCTGAATAGAGGGGGGGGGGGCTTTTACAGGGGCCCCACAGCGCTGAAGAGAGGAGGGGGCTTTTCTAGGGGCCCCACACCGCTGAAGAGAGGGGGGGGGCTTTTCCAGGGGCCCCATAGTCGCTGAAGAAAGGGGGGGCCTTTTCCAGGGGCCCCACAGCGCTGAAGAGAGGGGGGCTTTGAGTGGGGCTCCACAGCGCTGTAAAGAGGGGGAGGGGGCTTTGAGTGAGGCTCGCACACATGTGAGGGGTCCGTGCTCCGTCTCAGTGTCCTAGCTGCGCACCGCTCAGTAGGTGTACATGCATAGTCTAGGCAATTTCAGTGTAACTTACGCTCCTCCTCCGTACTGTGACAGGAGCAGCCGGGCCCCTCCTCCCTCTGACCGCGCCGCATCCACGAGACTCTGCCCACAGGGCGGATACTCTCTAATTTAAATCGTCGTCCCGCCCAGAGGAGGAGGAGCCGCCTGTGGGCGGAGCCTCGTGGATGCGGCGCGGTCAGAGGGAGGAGGGGCCCGGCTGCTCCTGTCACAGCACAGAGGAGGAGAGTAAGTTTTCACTGAAATTGCCTAGGCTATGCATGTACACCTACTGAGCGGCGCGCAGCTAGGACACTGAGACAGAGCACGGATCCCTCACATGTGTGCGAGCCTCACTCAAAGCCCCCCCCTCCATATTTAAAGTATAAACAGCGGACATGGTAGTGAGAACAGGCTGATTGCCTATACTCTCTACCATTGCTGTGAAGCAAGGGTGCGTTACCTGCCGGCGGCCGCGGGCCCCCCCTGGCTTCACAGGCCGGCCAGGCCCCATACACCTGTACTGCCTGTACCCCCCTAATGGCGGGCCTGCCTACAGGTGGAGTTAACATGTTAAGTAGTCACTTCCTTTAGATCACTGTAGCCATTGTGAGCACATTGTCCTTTGTGTGAGGCTGCTGCGTTCTACTACTTTATTAAATTTTGCACCAGATTCTTGCACCAAAATCCACAAAAACGCACATTATCTTTGTATACAGCAAGATAACTGTATTAGCGTCAAAATCTGTAAAGAAAAGGATTTTAGCGCCAAACTCCCAAAAAACGCATTATTGCTCCAACTTCCGTAAAAAAATATATTATTAGTGTCAGAAGCAAGATCAGTTTATTAGCGCCAAAATTTTTAAAGCTATTGATCTTAGCCCCCAAATCCGTCAAAAAACGGATTCTGGCGCTGAAATCCGTAAAAAATGTATTTATTTGCGTCAAAAGCTAGATCACTTTATTAGTGCCAAAATCTGTAAAGATACGGATTTTAGCCCCAAAAGCCATAAAAGAACGGATTCTTGCGCCAAAATCCATAAAAAACATATTTTTGGCGTCAGAAGCGATATAACATTATTAGCGCCAAAATCTGTAAAAAAAATTTATTTTAGTGCCAAAAAACGTACAAAAACGTATTTTTGCGCCAAAATCCGTAAAAAAAACTTATTTTTGGCGTCAGAAGCGAGATAACGTTATTAGCGCCAAAATCTGTAAAAAAACAGATTCTGGCGCCAAAATCCGTAAAAAACGTATTTTCAGCATCAGTAGCAAGATAACTTTATTAGCGCCAAAATATGTTTAGAAAAGGATTTTAGCATCAAAATCTGTAAAAAAAACTGATTCTGATGCCAAAATCTGTAAAAAAAAAAACGTATTTTTAGCGAAAAAAATATGAATTGCGCAAAAATCTTTAGCGACCAAAGCGTGATCATTTTATTACAAAAGGTACAGACAAGGACACATCAGACACTTGTATGCAAATTTGATAATGAATAACCTTTGTTACACCCATTATAGGTGGGACTTGGGTCTCCTGGGAGGGTTTTCATTGAAAAATCGCTGCAAAAAACGCCGCGAAAACGCGCCAAAAAATGCGCCAAAAGACGTCCGGCGCTTTACATAGACTCCTGTAGTAAATTTTCTGCCCTGCTCTGGCGTTTTTTAGAGCATGTTGCAAAATACGACCAGTAAAAAAAACGAGCAGAAAAAAGAAGCTCAGTGTAGACAGCAGGACGTTTTTACAATAGAAGTCTATGGGAGATTACAGTCGTTTTTCCAACATTTATAGAAAACGAAAAACGCTGAGAAAACGGACGTTTTTCTGTGCAGTGTAGACATAGCCTAAAACTCACTTTTTTCCTCATATGTTTCTATGGGAAAAAAAAGTGAGTTTTAGACCGAAACCGTTTCATACATGTGGCCCTAAGTGTTTTTGCCCTCCCACTCTGTGCTTTTTTTTCCAGTTTACACTAAAATTAATTATATTGTGGTCGCTGTTACCTAGATTTTCAGAAACAGTGACCACTCCAACAAGTTCTGCTTTGTTAGAAATTACCAGATCCAACAGAGAATCACTTCTAGTGGGATCCTTCACAAACTGACCCATAAAATTATCCTCTAAGAGATTGAGAAACTTCCTTCCCTTTTCAGTTGATGCAGAACCATGACCCCAGTCAATGCCTGGGTAATTAAAGTCACCCATTATTACCACACCGCTTGTGCTGCCCACACCATTTGATTATGCACCTGTTCTTCTATCTCCTTAGTGATGTTCGGGGGTCTATAGATTATGTCAAAAATATTTTTTTCTGCATTAACCCCTCTGTGTGTTTCCACCCACAATGTTTCCACATCTTCAGCAACTTCATCCTCTATTTTCTCTTTCACATTTGCCTTCATATCACTCCTTACATACAGACACATTCCTCCTCCCCTCCTGTTCGCTCTGTCCTTCCTAAATAGATTAAAACCTTGAAGGTTGACCGCCCAATCATGCGAGGAGTCCAGCAATACCAACCACATCAATCTGCTCCTCTAGAACTAGTGCCCCATTTTGGTTGCTAGACTTCTGGCATTTGTGAATAGACATTATAAGTTCCCTTCCAGTTTTACACTTTCCATCAACGGTATTGGATTATATTTAACATGTTCATTAGATGGCATGGATCATACACTACCCATTCAGTAGACCGCATGGGATTAAACGCTTCCCGTTCAGACGACGGCATGGAATTATACATCTCTCCTTCGGTAGATGGCATGGAATTATAAATTACACCTTTAGTAGACAGCATTTGATTATATATTACATAGTTAGTAGATGGCATGAGATTACATGAGATATTGTGGGCACCTATATCTTCATTGCTGGTTTGCAACACATGGATCTCCTTATCCACTGTGTTAGTCCACCCCCCACAGACTACTTCTCCACCCGCCATTATAGTCTGCCCACTCTCTAACCTATCTACCCCTTAATTCTCTAGATTGTCCTCCCTCCTCATCCCTAGTTTAAATGCTACCGCACCCCTTCTAGAATTCTCTCCGCCAGCACAGCAGATCTCCTTCCATTCAGGTGCAATTTATCTGTAGAAATCGGATTGTACCCCAATGAAAAATCAGCCCAGTGCTGTAAGAAACAAAACACTTCTGTCCTACACCAAGACTTCAGCCATGCATTTAACTCCCTGAGCTCCCGCTTTCTTTCCTGAGTAGCGCATGGCACAGGCAGTATTCCGGAGAACACAACCTTGGAGGTCCTTCCCTTCAGCTTTGAGCCTAGTTCTTTAAAATTATTCCTTAGGATCCTCCACCTACCATGTATTCTGTCATTGGTTCCAACATGAACAACGACAGTTGGGTCATCGCCAGCCCCTCCCAGTAATTTATCCCCCCATCCACCACATGCCGAACCCTGGCACCAGGGAGACAGCAAACAATTCAGTTGAGAGGGTCCTGGCAGAAAATTATTCTATCTGTCTTAATGATTATAGAATCCCGTACAACCACTGGGTTTTCCTACCTGCATTTCCATCCCCCTGACTACTAGATGGGCAGCTCTTCCAGCTGCAAGGAAAAGCAGTGTCCACTGCCATTTCTGAGACTGATTCCCCAGCATTATCAGGCAACTTGGTAATTTTGCAAGGAATCTCAGGAGGAGAAGTGGCCTTCCTTTTTCTGGTACCCCTAGAACTCCCCTTAACTACATTAACCCAGCTACACAGCTCCTCCTGCTGATCCAATACTCCACCCTCAACACTAAGCCCATTACCTGCTTGCTCAGTTAGAAACAAACTCCTCTCATCATTGTCAAACGCCCTCGTGTTACATTTTGCTCCTCTGGATCTAAAATGCGAGCTACCAGAGTAGCAACATGCTCACATCTGTCACAGCGGTATTCACCTTGTACCTCTTGCTCCAGTAGTGCATACATATGACAGATTGTGCACTGATGACAATTGCCAGTCATGCTGCCGATTATCCCGATGCAACAGCAATGAAGAAAAAAAAGAAAGGCTATTTAGATTATTAGTATCAGTATTAAATAAATTATGTTTGTTTACTTACCAGTTTTTCTCTCCTATTTTTAACTACGGTTTTTTATCTCACCACTCCATTTCTCCTGCACTCAGTGAAGCCAAGCTCTGGTCTGCAGCTTGAGTGCTGGAATTTATACCTCCTGACACAAGCTAACCGCTCCCCCAGCCAGGTGCACCTCAAGTCCTGGCAGTAAACCATATATGCACCACAGGTCCTGGCAGTACACCACAGATACACCACAGGTTCTGGCAGTACACCACAGGTGATTACAACAGAAGCGGAAAAAGTGCCCTTTAAAATGTGTCAGTACTTCAAACACAAGCTGCAATAGAAAACAACTTTGCTCCAATTTATATTTAGCCACTCACCAATCCTCCGTTTTTTTTTTTTTAACTCACCACTTCTCCTGCACTCAGTGAAGCCAAGCTTTGGTCTGGAGGTGGAGGTGGGAGGCTATGGGGTGACAGATGGAGGTGAGGGGGCTATGGGTGGTGATGGAGGCTATGTTGTGAAAGGGGGAGATAAGCTTAAAAATTCATCCCAGGCAGCCCAGTTTGCGCATTCCACTTTTGTTGACCATGTACCTGAGGGGCAAAAGACTGCAATTGCTAGCTAGCTGAAAGGTATAAGCCACCTAAAACACCTCTTTCCTACCCACCAATCCACAGAGGATTATACCAACTCTTCACCCTACCAGGCTGGTATTGATTCTTAAAGGTGTTTTGTTTGCAACAGATTGGGGCATGTCAACACTTAATTCCCTGACAAATAAAGAATACCCCTTTCCCCAAGCCACCTGTGCCTTTTCTGGCTGTTTCTGGGTGGGATTGATGGAAAAACCAGTGAAAAATCAATGGTTACAGTAGGCAATATGGTCACTTTGGTGCTGATCTGTCATGAACTTGTTTCCTTTGAGGACATTATAACAGGTAAAAATCTGACTGTTACAGAGATTGGGAAAGTTCACTCTTGTCTGCCCATGGCACAGGTACATCTGAATTGGAGTACAGGTAAGGGGTGTAAAAGAAAGTTCGTTTGTTGGAAAATATTCCCACAAACGTGTTATTGGGTACCGACCTGGTTGATAAGTGTCTAAATATGTCACTGAAGACTCTCCAGTCTCTGGTAAAATGTGTAATATTGACCATGTAACAGGTTCCTCTCCTGTTTGCCTTGAACCCTGTAGTAGGTAAGGAGTCCTGAGTAATGTTGGGATGTGCCCTGGTGGAACACCATAATGCTGGCAAATTGGGTGATCCAACCATTTTCAGTAATGGTAAGAATGTTGGTGAGGTGGCTTGGGGAAAATAATAATAATAATAATCTTTATTTATATAGCGCCAACATATTCCGCAGTACTTTACAATTTGGAGGGTAAACGTACAGACATTACACATTAAAAGTACTTACAGATGAGACACAAGGTGTGAGGGCCCTGCTCGCAAGAGCTTACAATCTATTAGGGTGTACGGGAGAGACGAAGGGCAAGAAGTGCTTGATTTACAATGGTCCAGGCCATGTGACATAAATATGGGTTTTTTACATAGAATTCGGATGAACCTGCCACCCTCTATATACATCTATATACAGTTAAGTGCCGAAAATGAGATGAGTGCGCTAGGGAGTGTAGGGGGAAGGGGGTGTTAGCATTAGGGATTCTGGTAGGCCAGAGTGAGAAGATGTATTCTCAGGGCCTTTTTAAAGCTATGAGAGTTCCGAGTGTGCCTGATCACCCGCGGTAGCATGTTCCAGAGAACTGGTGCCGCACGTGTGAAGTCTTGGAGACGGGCATGGGAGGTTCAGATGATTGAAGAGTGTAACCTGATATCATCAGCAGAGCGGAGAGAGCGAGTAGGGTGGTAGACAGAGATGAGAGAGGAGATGTAGGGAGGAGCAGCGTTGTGGAGAGCTTTATGAGTGAGAGTGATGAGTGTATGTTGTATCCTGTACTGGATAGGCAACCAGTGCAGTGACTGACACAGGGTAGAGGCATCAGTATAGCGGCTGGAAAGAAAGACAAGCCTGGCTGCTGCATTCAGGACAGATTGGAGAGGGGAGAGTTTGCACAGAGGGAGCCCGATAAGCAAGGAGTTACAGTAGTCGAGACGAGAATGAATAAGAGCAACAATGAGAGTTTGAGTTGTTTCCACAGTGAGAAACGGACGGATTCGGGGAGATGTTCTTGAGGTGCAGGGACAGGAGCGGGCAAGGGGATTGGATATAGGGATGAAAGACAGATCGGAATCTAGTATAAACCCCAAGACAGCGGGCCTGCTGCCTAGGATTATGGTGGGGCCAAACACTGAGACAGAAAGGGCAGGGTAAGGTCTGTTAGTAGATGTTGGGATGACTAGAATTTAAGTTTTAGTGTGGTGTAGTTTAAGTTACAGTGAGGACATGATGTATGTGACAGCAGACAGGCAGTCCCGGGTGTTTTGTAGCAGAGCAGGAGTGATGTCCGGGAGGAGGTGTATAATTGGGTGTCATCAGCGTAAAAGATGGTACTGGAAGCCAAATCTGCTGATGGTTTGTCCAATGGGGGCTGTATAGATTGAGAAGAGGAGGGGACCAAGAACGGACCCCTGAGGAACCCCGACAGCAAGAGGAAGAGGAGAGGAGGTAGAACCTGCACATGCGACTCTGAAGGAGCGGTTAGAAAGCTAAGATGAGAACCAAGAGAGAGCGGTGTCCTGGATACCGATGGCACTGAGCATGCTGAGGAGAGTTGGTGATCAACAGTTTCAAACGCTGCAGAGAGATCCAAAAGAAGCAACAATGAGTAGTTACCCCTGCGATTTTGCGTTAGGAGAATCATAGGAGACTTTAGTTAAGCATTTCCGTGGAGTGTAGGGTGCGGAAACCTGATTGTAGGGGGTCAAGAAGATAGTTAGCGGAGAGATTGCAAAATAGGCGAGAGTAGTCCAAGCGTTCCAAAAATATGGAGATGGAGGGCAGGTTAGAGACTGGTCGGTAGTTATCACGCAGGATGGGTCCCAGAGAGGGCTTTTTCAGTAAGGGAGTTTATAACAGCATGTTTAAAGGAAGATGGGAAGATCCCATGAGAGAGAGAGGTTACAGATTGCAGTTATGTGAGAGATGAAAACTGGAGAAATAACTGGACAAGGTGGGAGGGAATAAAGGTCACTAGAGCAGATGGGGGGCGCGCGACAGCAGAAGCCTGGCCCACTTCTTTTTCTGCTCGTCGGGTCAAGAGCTGAGAGTAGGCTGGGGGATGTGCGGGGGGACCAGATGGCTGCTGCTTGGGGTTTTGAGATGAGATGTTTTGCCGGATTTTGTCAATTTTCTCCTTGAAGTGAGTGGCCAGGTCTTCAGCATGGAGGTCAGAGCAGGGGCCTGAGCTTTAGGCCTAAAAAGGGGAGTGGATGGTGTCAAACAGGCGTTTAGGGTTGTTGTGTGAGGTTGCGATGGGGGAGGTAAAAATTTTTGTTTGGGCGCTGTAAAGGGGCAGTTTGATAAGTCCTGAGCATAAATTTGTAGTGGAGAAAGTCTGCAGGTAGCTTTCACTTCCTCCACAGACGCTCCGCACATCTGGAACATCGCTGCAGATGGCCCAGTCTGAGGCGTGTGCCATGTATTGTGGGTGTCTGACTCTGGTGGTGCGGGTGTGAGCGGTGCCAAATGTGTCCAGTGGTGGAAAGAGTTTCATTATATTGTTTGGATGCCAAGTCAGGCAGGGGGAGGGAGGAGATTGGGGGGAGTGAGGATTGTATGGCGTCTGTGAATTCCTGAGTGTTCATGGAGTGGATATTTCTGAATGGGAGACGGGCAGGGTGTGTCCAGAGATGGGTGAGAATTAGTAATAGTGAAGGAAATAAGATTGTGATCAAGAGAGTGTAAGGAGAATTATTAAAGTTAGAGATTGAGGAACGGTTACAGAAAACCAGATCCCAGAGTTGGGAGAGAGGTGGGAGAGTTAGTAAACTGCGAGAGGCCAAGAGAAGAGATTAGTGAAAGGATCTGAGAGGCAGAGGGAGACATGGGGACATCAATAGGGATGTTAAAGTCACCCATGATGAAAGTGGGTATTTCAGTAGAGAGGAAGTGAGGGAGCCAGGCAATAAAATGATCCAGAAACTGGCGGGGTGAGCCGGGAGGTCTGTACACAACCGCGAGTCTGAGGGAAAATGGCTGAAAGAGTCTGAGGGTGTGGACCTCAAAGGAGGGGAAAGTGAGTGAGGGTGCAGGAGGAAGGACCTGGTAAGTACAGTGTGGAGAGAGAAGTATGCCAACTCCTCCACCCGGCCCTTTTTCAGGTCTGAGGGTGTGGGTGAAGTGTAGGCCGCCATAGGTTTAAGGAGCGGCAAGGGAAGCCGTGTCAAATGGCTGGAGCATGTTTCTGTGAGGGCTAGCAGGTTGAGGGAGTTGGAGAGAAACAGGTCATGAACAGCAGTGAGTTTGTTGCAGACGGATCGGGCGTTCCACAGAGCACATTTCAAAGGGACTGGAAAAGATGTACAGCGAATATCAATTAGGTTAGCAGGGTTTCTATGGGAGGAGGAGGTGGGATGAGCAGTAATGGAGGGTGGGCCGGGGTTAGGAGAAATGTCACCTGCAGCAAGAAGCAGGAGAAAGAAAAGATACAGCAGATGGTTCAGTGATGAGTATGAGCAGCGTTTGTGCAGCAATATGTGAGCAGGTGGTTTGTGGAAATTTTAAAAGGGAAAGGAGAGTGTGTGATGAATACATGGGTGAGGGAAGGAGCGAGGCGCTGATGTGGATAAGATTCTCAGGGGCAATAACTGGGTGGTAAGCCAGGAGGTAGATGGCTGCAAGATAGACAGCAATAGTGAGCATGGTGAATAGGGTTTTTTTTTTTTTTTTTGAGAAGCCTAGATACTTACAAGAAAAGGCGTTCCTCCTAGCCCCCTTCGGCCCACTTCCGGTCTAATTTCGGTTTTATTTCAGATACCTTGATTCAGCTCTATCAATCACTTTCATATCTGGTTCACTTACAGATATGGTTCACTACTCTACATGGCTATACTGACCCAAATGGTCAGACTGACCCAAGCTAACTAATTTATACTATCCTATGTGGAGTTCATTGATATAAATCAGTGGGCCCAGCTGCTAGCAAGGGTGGAGTTACAAAATAAGCCAGCAGAGAGATGCTACAGGGGGAGAATGTCAGGTCACAAACAATTCAAATAAACACAGGGTAATTATACAGGACAGAGATTGGGAGAAAATCTATGCATTCAACATACCAGAACACAGCAAGCAATTATACATATACACAGAGACAAATAATGGGAGGGTAGTCCACTATTCACAATCAATACCAGAACACAGCAGAGCAAGTATACATATATAGCAGAGACAAATGATGGGAGGTGTAGTCCACTATTCACAATTCAACATACCAGAACACAGCAGAGCAATTATACATATACAGCAGACAAATGATGGGAGGTGTAGTCCACTATTCACAATTCAACCTACCTGTGAAGAGATGAAAAAGATCATGATCAGTTGCTTGTAAGGGCTCTGGGGTGCTCAATCAATCAAGTTCGGTTTTATTTCAGATACCTTGATTCAGCTCTATCAATCACTTTCATATCTGGTTCACTTACAGATATGGTTCACTACTCTACATGGCTATACTGACCCAAATAACTGTTTAATACACTGGCAATTTTGCAAGTTTTCCCAACTACAAAGAATGGAGAGGTCTGTGTCACGAAGTGAACGAGGTCCGTTCCTACTGTCACGATTACTAACACAGGCGGTAAGAAATGGCAGGAATAGCGGATCCTCTTGGCCACCACGAACGTAGATGGTGTAACTCGTGGTGCTAGCCACCGGACAGTTGTAGCGGTGACAGGTCACAGCAGAGTATAGCCGTAGACAGGAAGCACAGAGTTCCTGGCAGACTTGATACAGCAGCAGATAACAGCAGGTAGAAACAGATGAACACCACGTCAGGAACAGCAGATATCAGGTACGCTGGATAGCACAGGGTTAAAGCAGGTACTCAGGAACACTGGAAACATGAGGGTTAAATCAGCAAGAGCATAGCAGACAGGGGTCAAGCTGTAAGGATGGACACCAACAAACTGACCAGGAGCAATGGCATGAAGTTCTTTAAGTAGCCTGGGGTAATAGGTTACCGAACAAGACAGAACAGGAAATCGGGACATTGTCCCTTAAAATATAAGAAGGCTGCTGTGTGCACACCCTGGGAAGTGCATATACACGCCGAGGAAGCCAGAGAGGACAGAGATGTGTGGGATCGCGGGCAGGTGAGTAGCACAGAGCAGCAGGGGGCGCAGAAGCAGATATGGGACACAGAGTCACAAAGGGAGCCACAGATGTCACTGAAACGGAGGCACGGACACATCCGGGGTCCAGGACACGTGCTGCGGCATGTTCCGTGACAGTACCCACCCTTAAGCCCTCTCCTCCTGCCTAGCTGGGTACCCACGAAACAACCAGGGGTAACCACCTCTTCTTCGGTATTCCAAGAACTGTATTCAGAGGAGGTGTCCAGAGCATCCTGCTTTGGACCTGGGGAGCAGAAACGGAAACAGTAGGCGGGGAAGAGGTGGGCAGGAATCAGAGAAGTCTTGAGACTTCTTGCGCTTGAGACTCTTCAACAGGCAGGACAGCTGAAATGGGCAGAGAAAGTGGTGGGTGGGACTGCACAGGAAGGGTAGACTTGAGGCAGCGTGAGTGGCATAACTCGTCCCATTGGACAACTTCACCTGCTTTCCAATCCAGTGATGGGCTGTGACACTGGAACCACAGAAGATCAAGCAGGACTGGAGCAGATGTACTAGGCAGAATGTAGAACGACATGTCCTCTTGGTGGAAACTTCCAACTTGCAGAGACAGAGGCTTGGTACGGTAGCGCACTGGTTCTTTCAGGATCTCCCCATTGATAGAGGAGAAACGCTTGAGTTTATCCAGAAAGGGGACAGGCAGGCAATACCTTTCTAGTAGAGACAGGTGGATAAAGTTCTCAGAATAACCAGAGTCCAAAAGAGCAGGAACTTGGAACTTAGTACCAGAATCAAAACCGAGATTGACCGGAATTGTCAGACAAGGAACGGAAGCATAATTATTTAGAGTGACCTCACCCACAACACCATGGCACTGGGGTTTCTGGGGCCACAGTATAGACACAGGTTCAGACTGCGCCAGCGAGTACATTCTTCTGGGGTTAAATGAACATGATTCACCTCCATAGGTTCATCTAGATGGAATGCAGAAGGGCTTTGGCTGCTGGCAAAGCTCTAGCTCTCTTTCAGCAAAATGTATGTTAATCTTCGTAGCCAGAGCGATGATGTCATTCAGGGTAGCAGCTAGGTTCATCCTTGATACACCCAGCGAGGCCCCCCCAGAAGGCTGAAACAAGGGCCTTGTTGTTCCAAGCAAATATAGAAGACAATGTGCGGAACTGGATAGCATATTGGCCCACGGTAGAATCGCCTTGACAGGAACACAGTAGAGCAGATGCCGCAGAAAGTATTGTGCCCAAGTTATTAAAAAAATTTTCTGAAGGTGCACAGAAACTCTTGGAAGTCCCGAGTCAGCGGATCCCCTCTTTCCCATAGGGATGAGGCCCAGGCTGAGGCCTCACCTGAGAGCAGGCTGATGATAAACATCACCTTGGTTCTATCAGACAGGAACTGTTGTGCCAGAACCTTAAAGTGTATGGTGCACTGGTTGATGAATCTGCAACACATATGGGGGTCTCCATAGTAATGGGCAGGCAAAGGCAGGTGGTGAACAGGCTGGGACTGTTCATGGCAGCAGGAAGTGGAGCTACAGAAGGTGTAAATGCCAGTTGAGACATAACTTTATCCAGACGTGTGGTAATGATCTGTAGTTTCTGGAAGAGTTGGTCCAGGTGGACGCCATGACTGGTAACTACGGCTGACAGTTGCTGGATATCTGGTAAAGCCACGTCGGCGGAATCCATAATTATGGTCATTTCGTACTGTCACGAAGTGAATGAGGTCAGTTCATACTGTCATGTTTACTGACGCAGGTGGTTAGAAACGCCGGGTATTGCGTATCCTCTGGTTGGTAGCCGAAGTGTGGGACAGGACACCAGACAGTGATAGTGGTGACAGGTCATAGCAAAGTATAGCAGATACTTGTCAACTTTTGAAAGTGGGCAGGAAGGAGATTTGAAGCTGTGGCGCGCGTAGCATGACCACACCCTCTTGGTGGTGAGCCACACCCCTTCATAAAAAGCCACGCCCGCTCCACCTAACACTCCTAACGGCTCTGGAAGAAAGCTATATTAGAGTTTTGGCGTCACCCAGCTTTCCTGGACATTGGATAATCTATTCAGCACCCAGAAGAGCTGAGAGATACTGCTAAACTGTAACTGAACCATTACACTACTACCAATATTTCAACAGTAGTGGTAGATACCAGTGTACACAGGCTCTGCAGACATAATTGATTACCATGCAGTTACATCGAGGGACTCACCAGAGACATCTTTTATAACCGGAGTTGTTCTCTTTCCCTTTTCTTCTTGATCCCGCCCAGACCGTCATGATGATTTCTCCTGGCCATGACTCGTTCCTGCAAAATTTACCACACAAACATCTTACAATTTTTTTTTCCAGCACTTCCCTACCTGTGGCCACCTCTGTACAAACTCCACATGGAGTAATAGATGCAGGTGGAAATGTTATGGGGTGATAGATGGAGGTGAGAGGACTATGGGGTATTAGGTGGAGAGGTTATTGGGTGATGGAGGGCTGTATTTTGTGTCGGCATTAGGAGGCATAACACAATGGTGGGAAGTGGTGACAAAGAGGGGTACAGAGCACAGCTTACAATCTCCTTGGGAGGGTATAGGACCAGCCCCCTGGAGATTGTGCTGCGGCTGTGCCCTGTACCCCCCAGAATCATATTGTGCAGGTTGAACTCCGTACCTTGCACCCCCAGAAGATCAGCCAGAGGCATGACCTTCAGGGGATGCAGAAGATAAGTGTTTAGTACTGTCATTTATTTAAAATTTTATTATATTCATACAGGTTTCCCCTTTGGAATATGTTGGACTCATTGGATTATGTCAGACCAATGTTGGATTTCTTTAATAAAATGGTGAAAGAGGGCTATAGCCGGGGAGTGTTTATTTAAATAAAAGTTTTTTGTACAATTTGTGTCTGTTTTGTTTTTTTTTCAATTAAATTTCAGTTTTAGGAAGGGGGGAACTGACAGGCGCCTCTACATTACTATCACTCGGGCTTGGTTTCACCCAGCAGCATTTTTTGTCACCCCAAGACTAACACTAACCCCCTGTCACTATTACCCCAAAACGCACCAGGGGTATTGAGAAGAGCCGGGTAACCGTCAGAAGCAGACCCTCTAATGTGATGGTCCTCTTCTAGAGTGGCTGTGGGCTGGTATTTTTCGAGTCGGAAGGGGCCAGTGCTAATGGACCTTCCCACTCTGATGGTATCAGGCTGCAACTGTCCCTTTTACCTTGGCTGGTTATGGAAAATGAGGAGGATCCCACTTTTATTTTTATGTTTTTTTTCTCAAAACTAGTGATGAGCGATTCGGGCCCATAATCTGATTTGAGTAGATTCCAGATTTTGTGGAATCATCTCCCGATGTTCTATCTTCGATTGCGATTTATCTCCAATTCCCATTAAAGTCTATGGGAGAGGAACACCAGGTTCATTTTTACACCCAAACGAGTGAGGTGAAGCTGGAATTAACATCCACAACAGTAAACTGGACATGTGGTACATCTTAGTCAAGGCAATTAGGCTACAAGAGTCACAGGCTAAAATAATCCATTCCGTTCAATGGCTAACTGAAAACATGAGGACGGCGTAGCCACAGCAGGCACAGCGGTAGCAGCTGCTACGGGGTCCCTTTGACACAAAACAAGACACCGGTATTGGAAATGGCACATGGTAACTGGCAGCAGACCGCTATCACGTTTTGCACCAGAGACCAACAACTTGTCATATATGTGGTGGCCGCTAGCAACGAAGAAATGAAATTGGGTGCTATGTCAGCATGGCTTGAGAGAACAGATATGAGTTATAAATGCAGATGTGCACCCCACAAGAAAATTATACCCTGAACTCAGACTGTGGTGGATGCTAGCTACGCAGAAATAAAATGTGGTGATATATCAGTGACTTGAAAGGACTAATATGAGTTATAAATGCAGACGTGCACCTCACAAGAAAGTGACACCCTGAACTCAGACTGTGGCAGTTGGCAACGCAGAAAAAATATTGGGTGCTTTTTCAAAGTGGCTTGAGAGGACAAATATGAGTGATATAAATGCTGAGGTGCACCCCACAAGAAAGGAACACCCTGAACTCAGACTGTGGTGGATGCTGGCTACGCAGAAACAAAATTTGGTGCTATTTCCCAGTGGCTTGAGAGGAGAAATATGTCTGATGCAAGATCTACTCCGCCGGACCTGGTGTGCTCCTCCCATCCCCCCACCCCGCGCAGCTGTGCTGTTCAGAGCACTGGAGCTGTTTCCAAATCTCTAACTAACACTAACTAGAATTCTGTAATCTTGCTGTACCCTGATATAACTACTCTATCAAAGATCCTTTTCAGTTGAAAAATCGCTGGGAAATAATCTCTTCTAGCTTTAAAAAAGCTCAGCAGAGAGACAGTGATCCATTCTGTTCGCTGTATAGAAGCTAATGCCGCCAGTCAGGAAGTGCAGTGACATAGATAAAACGAGGTCATATGCTTTCAGCAGCCAATGAGATCCCTACATACCCCACTGGTGACATTCTTCACTCCCCCCCCGTACTTTGCGCTGATTGGCTGGCCGCCAAAATTAAAAGAAGTGCCGAAAAAGGCGTGATTGGAATATGTGATGGGTGATTATTGATCAGATTTTAAGAAAAATAATCTCTTAATCGTGGAACCAAGATTTTAGTGAAAATCTGCCCGATTTAAACTTTGGGCGATTTCATCACTCAACACTACACAAAACTCATTTATTTATTTAAAACCCTACAGAAAGCAACTCCTGTAATCATTACAGTGGATGCCCAGGTTTAGTTTATAATTAAATAAATATTTTTCTGAAAAAAAAAAAAAAAACACGATATGAGGCCCCCCACATTTTCCATAAGCAGCCAAGGTAAAATCGACAACTGCAGCCTGATACTATCATAATGGGAAGAACCATCGATACTGGTCCCTTTCCATTCTAAAAATACCAGCCTGAAGCTGTTCCAGAAGCGGACCGTCACATTAGACGATCCGCTTCTGATCCGCTTCTGACGGTTACCGACTCGTCAAAGTACCCCTGGGGTAATAGTTAGTGCCAGCTTTGGACAACAAGAAACACCACAGGCTGACACCAAACCCGAGCAATAGTAATGAAGAGGCATCTGACAGACACCTCCACTACTATGGAAAAAAACACACACACACAAATTGCACAAAAAAACTTTTATTTAAATAAACACTCCCTGACACAGGCCCTCTTTAACCATTTTATTTGAAAAAATAAATCCGACGTAGTCCACCAAATCCGACGTAGTGCAAATGAGAACCTGTAAATAAACAAACATTACACACATACATACATATAGGCTGGATACCCTACTCAGCATACAGGAAAGCTGGGTGAAACCCATCGCCCACAGGTAAAATCCAGCTTTCCATGATAAGAATACTGGGTGTCAACTGGGGAATGGAGTGTCACCCACTTTTCCTGGATACTGAATAAGCTATTGCCATAGGCAATGGTCAGAATCTCTCCACTACAGCCTGTCTTCTGCCCCCTGAGACCACCAGAGACAGACCGCAGAGGACAGGAGAAAGGCACAGGAGATAACTTCTGCCACCTACGGCCTGTATCCTACCCCCTGTGACTGCCAGAGAGACACTTTCCTGCCGACAAAGGCGGCCACTTGAAAACTGGAACCAGATGGCAGGATTAAGCTGACCAGCATGGTCAGCAGTGGAAGGGTAGCTTCCTCATCCAGGTTCGCCTCTCCCACGTAACCTAGGCTGAGTTGAATAGGCCGCTGAAAAACAGGTGGCAAGCGAGGAACTCTGTGAGGTCGGAAAGCTTCATGCTGCAAACGAACCTCTTGTTGACGCTCCGCAAAACGGACATCAATGCGGGTGGCCAGGGTGATGAGGTCATCCAGACTGGTGGGTAGGTCGCATCCTGCAAGTTCATCTTTGAAGGTCACGATCAGGGTCTCATTGTTCCATGCCAAATCGGAAGACAGGGTCCGGAACTGTACAGCATACTGTCCCACTGTAGAGTCGCCGTTTCGGAGCCGGAGAATTGCGGAGGCAGCAGAGGTGCACGGCCCGGTTCCTCAAAAACCTTACGGAAGGCTGCCAGGAAGTTAGTCAAGTTGGAGGTCAATGGTTCCCCTCGCACCCATAAAGAAGTAACCCATGCCAGCTCTTCACCAGAAAGCAGAGAGATAACAAACGGCACCTTTGCCCTGTCCGTGGTGAGCTGGTGACTCAGGACTTCAAAATGAATTGTGCATAGATTCAGGAACCCACAGCAGGCCTTGGGGTCACCACTGTAGTGGGGAGGCAGCGGCAGGTGAAGAGAAGGGCTGCTGGGTATGACAGGGACGGCCACCGGAACATGGACAGCTACGGCAGCTGGAGCCTCAGGAAGACGATTTGCCAGGTTCTGCAACATCGTGAAGAGCTGTTCTTGATGAGCGCCCTGGCGTGTAATTTCAGCCACAAAGCTTTCGCCGTCTGATAACACGGCTTCGGCGGGATCCATGGCCCAGTTGTACTGTCACAAACTCAGTGGAGAGAATAGTGGATCCACAGGTTACCGCAGGGAGTTGGCATAGCCTACACCGAGGAGCGGAGTCTAAGGGGCCCCTTGTCTTCACTGGCGCCCGCCGCAAAGCGGGAAGGGCTTAGCTGCAGGGTTACCCCCAGGTCGCTACCCTCGACATAGGGACCAGCGGTGACAGCCGAAGTGGTATGCACAGATCAGGCCTGAACACAGAGAGGCACCACAGGAGGACTGGCATTCACGGCTGGAATGATGAAAGCAGATAAACGGAGGCAGGTAGCAAATGGATGCAGGCAATGGCAGAGAAGGTAGGAAGGCATATGCAAAGCAAACACAAGGAATTGACACCAACAACTGGGCGCGGAGAGCAGGAAGTGGCGCCCTTAAGAAGCTCCTGCAAGAATGGATTGGAGGAGCAATTTTACCTGTTGCGCGCTGGACCTTTAAATGCAAAGAACTGACGTGCACATGCCCCTAGTGGGGAGGAAGATGCAGAGGTGTGCACCTGCTAAGAAGGAAGCAGGACAGGAGCAGGTAGCAGCGCTGGGCGCAGCAGCCGGGTAACGGACGTGCTTGCGGCCTGGGAGTCGGACCGCAGCACGAGCCGTTACAGTTTCTACATAAACATAGAAAGGGATTCTTTACTGCTAGAACAGTAAGACTGTGGAACTCTCTGCCAGAGGAAATGATCATGGTGAATTCAATAACAGAGTTCAAAAAGTGTCAGGACGCTTTCTGGAGCATAATAATATAACAAGTTATAGTGATTAGGATTCTGGAGAGGGGTCGTTGACCCAGGGATTTTTCCGATTGCCAGATTGGAGTCAGGAAGGAATTTTTCCCCTAAAATTAGGACAATTGGCTTCTACCTCAAGGGGGTTTTTGCCTTCCTCTGGATCAACACATTAGCAAAATAGGCTGAACTGGATGGATGTATGTCTTTTTTCGGCCTAACAAACTATGTAACTATGTAACACTGAATATATGACACTTTGATATGATGTAAAGTAGTCAGTGTACAGCTTGTATAATAGTGTAAATTTGGTGTGCCTTCAAAATAACTCAACACACAGCCATCAGTGTCTAAACTGCTGACAAAAGTAAGTAAACACTTAAGCAAAAATGGACAAAATTGGGCCTAATTTGTCCTTTTCTCTCAACTATGTCATGTAACTCATAAGTGTTACAAGGTCTCAGGTGTGAATGGGGAGAAGGTATGTTAAATTTTATGTTATTACTTTCACACGCTCTCATACTGGTCACTGGAAGTTCTACATGACACATCATGGCAAATAACTGTCTGAGGATCTGAAAAAAAGAATTGTTGCTCTACATAAAGATGGACTAGGCTATAAGAAGGTTAACAACACCCTGAAACTAAGCTACAGCATCATGGTCAAGCCAAGTGGCCAAGCTGTTTAACAAGACAAGTTCCACTCAGAACAAGCCTCATCATGGTCAACCAAAGAGGTTGAGTGCAAGTGCTCAACGTCATATACAGTGATTTTCTTTTCAAAATAGACATACAAGTGCTGCGAGCATTTCTAGAGAGAATAAAGGTGCAGATGGTCAGCCTGTGAATGCTCAGACCATATGCCACACATTGCATCATATTGGTCTGCATGACTGTAAACCCATAAGGAAGCCTCTTCTGAAGATGATGCACATGAAAGCCCGCAAACAGTTTGCTGAAGACAAGCAGACTAAGGACATAGATTACTGCAACCATGTCCTGTGGTCTGATGAGATAAACAAGCAGATCGGGATCCCCTCCATTCTGGTACGCAAGGCAGTATTCCAATATGATAACGATCCCAAAAACACCTCTAAGACAATCACTGTCTTGCTAAAGAAAATGAAAGTAAAGGTGTTGGAATGGCCAAGCATGTCTCCAGACCTAAACCCTATTGAGCATCTGTGGGGCATCCTCAAATGGAAGGTGGAGGAGAACAAGGTCTCTAACATCCACCAGCTCCATGATGTCATTATGGAGGAATAGAAGAGGATTCCAGTGGATGCAATCTGTGAAGCTCTAGGGGTTATCCGGGAATTTAATGATTTCATAGAACAGCTTTTATATTGAAAAGTAAAGATATTCCACTACCTTTATGTGTTTATTTTATTTTATTTTGCCTACTTATTCATCTACTAGTATCATAAGATCAGTAAAACTTCCTTTTAGTGGGAGGGTCAGTAGTTCTCCTGCAGCTATTTCCTATAAGTCCCAGAATCCCTTGCAGTTACAATCTAGGGCTTCTCTGCACCTGCCTCCTAATCCTCCTAGCACTGTTCATTATTATTCTCAGACATATAAACCTCATGCCACTTACAACTCTGCTCCACTTAACTCCCTGGTTACCTGCAGCCGTCTGTTTGTAGTGCAGTCACCAATCAGTTTGAAACATGGTAAAAATACATTCTTTCTTCATCCTATAATATATGTAATACATGTAAAAATATATAATTCGGTTTATATACCTCTAAGTATGTGCTGTACATCCCCCACATCAGGTACACAGCCAAACCATCATTGTATCTCTGATTGCTGTGGGGAATGTGGCATCCCCCAGCTTTCCTGTACAATGCATCTAGCATCTCAGAAAGGTGGGTGATGTCACAACTAGAGATGAGCGAGTAGTAAAAAGTTCTAGTTCAATTAGAACCTCGAACTTCAGTGTGTTTGGTTCGACATTCTATTTGAACTAAAACTCGAACCCCATGAAAGTCAAAGGAAGAAGATTTTCTGGTTAATTTTAATACCTATACAGGCGAGGAGAAGCTGTAATTACCATCCGTAACAGTAAACTGGATACGTGGAA
This sequence comes from Phyllomedusa bahiana, assembly GCA_025379985.1. Classification (NCBI taxonomy): domain Eukaryota; kingdom Metazoa; phylum Chordata; class Amphibia; order Anura; family Hylidae; genus Phyllomedusa; species Phyllomedusa bahiana. The sequence continues at coordinate 45,969 of JAODAL010020103.1, forward strand.
CAACTTAGTGAAGAAAATTTGGCTTTTAGAGTGACAGAAAAAAAATTAAGAGGCTAAAATACTTCATTCCTTTAAATGGCTAACTGAAAAGATGAGGACAGCTTGCAAGCAGGGTTGTAGCTATAGGAGGTGCAGTGGTACCAGCTGCTACGGGGCCCTGCATACTGAGGGGGCCGAAAAGCCCTTTTCACACATAGGAGATTTGGAGACGGTCTGTTATACAATTACTGAACCCCCAAAACTGCAAAAACTGAACTTTTGGGCGCCGAGTATGACTTAGCAAATCAAAGCACTCTGTGTAATATATATCCATGTATATGAGAGTTAGGCGTTATGTGAGCCTGCGAATGTCGCCAAATAACAGCTTCTGAGTGTGGGAAAGATGCAGTCAGCAATACCAAACTCCCTAACTATTGTTGTCTATGGAGAGGAAAACGCTATCTAACTAAGAGCAGTCTGTACAGTACAGAGAGTGAGCTGAAAATGGTGTTCACAAGGCAATACAGTGAAACATATATAACATGGTCATGTGATTTTATCAGCCAATGAGAGCCCTACACCTCAGCTATGATGTATTTGACACTTCTCTGGGCTCTGCACTGATTGGATGGCCGCCAAAAGTGTAGAAAGGTGATTGGACGGTCACCAAAAGTGCAGAAAGTCATTGAAAATGAAACTGAAAATGGCGTGTCGAACTAGAACTTTACTCAAACGAACAGTAAAATGTTCAGTTCTACTAGAACTTAACCCCCACAGCAATCAGTTTTTGATTATGGGAAAGCTGTGTGCCCGCTGTAGGGCATGTGTCATCATTTCTACATGTCAAGTTGATGATTTAAGGAAAAAAAAACATCAAAATCTGTTTTATCATTACATTCTTATTAAGCTCATCAGTTTGTTTAAACTGCTTTTACTGGTATACACCCTTATCGAAGTATCAGATATCTTCAACACAGCTTTCCTTGAAACGGATGCAGTGCCTGCTAACAGCAAAAGATTCAAGGCCTCCCTACTCCCCCAGATGATACAGAGGAGAGCTCGGGAATGTGTATTATCAGTTCATGCCTAATGCGTAGATGCTAATTCGAATCTGGCTCTTAGCAACCGCCAATTAACCAATCATATAGTGATAGAATAGTTATGTAATTAAAAAGTTCTATTGGAATGTAATTTACTGTGATTAAAAGCAGATTTATGCCCCAGACGGAACGTGTGGGTTGTATCTCCGAGCTGGTTTGTCGGACCGTAAAAATATAAATAATTCGGGGAGACATCTAATTGGATAAGGAGAAAAGATATTACCTCTGATTTTCATTTGAATTTGGTGCCGTGCTTAAAAGGGCCCGAGGCCCGAGCCCACCCCCTGGGGACCCGACGCCTGCTCCCGGCTGCATAAACCCGGGATCCCAAAAACGGGATGATCACTTCCTTAAAACCCAGAAGTTTGGGTTTTAAAAAATCCGTGATTATCGTTTTTTTTGGACTTTCCCAGTGTGAGCCCCTGGTACTTTGTTGACTCTCGGGGGGAGCCCCTGAAAGCGCCCCGGGTCCGGTTGTGGTCTTGAATTTGGTGCCCGTATATAGCATATACCTTTTTCGCTCCAATTGATTCTTGATTGTTGCTCTTTTAAGTACCGTGACTAAATGTTATTTTTTTCTGTATCATTTTTTAGTGTGGGCCCCGGGGCTGGGCTCCTGAGGGATGTAAATTAGATACCTAGGGATGATCCTTAGACGGAACCCGGAACCCAACCCAAAACCTGTTTTTTAAAATTTGTTCTGGTTTCTGAAGTCCCAGGGGCTTTGACCGAACCTTGTTTTGCAAAAATTACTGATTTTTCGAGAATACCTAAGACCTGCTGACAGAGAGGATTTATATGGATAAAAAAAAAAAAAGTTTGGGGTTAACCAGATGACATACATTTGGATTTTTATTTTTTTTCACCTAGGTAGCACGCAAAAAGGGTTAAAAAATTATACTTGTCGGGTTAATTATTCATTAGTTATCTCCTAGTTTTATCCATGGGTTATCGCGTGAATCTTGTAAACACTGAAGGTTAGAAGCGCTTCTGCAAAGCTCTTTTAAGGGGGGGGGGGTTTAAGCAGCGGGATCGCTTTTCTCCTTGGCTCTTTTCGTAACGAAAAATTAAGCGCTCAGCCCAAAAGGTGCGTTTGGTGTTGTGACCCTCACTGGTGATTTTGTCTCAAAGGTAAAATAGGAAAATATGTTGGATGGAAAAATTAATGATTCTTTGTGTAAAAGTGCATAAAACAGGGAATTACAAGCTAAATGTGTGAGGCAGGCCGGAAAAAAATTGCAGAGGCATTACAAGTTAACGTGGGGGTGGCAGGAAAAAGCGTTTTCGATTGCAAAGTATAATTACATTGAAATTAATGTAAAAAATAAAAGGATTTGATGAATGCAAATGTATAAGGGTGAGCTGCGCCTTTTTAAAGAGGGAGACTTTTGAGTTTTGGCGTGTTCCAATTGTTGTCAAAAATTTTCCTTAAGTGAGAGTTGCGTAAATTTGGGGGAAAGGGGAACGCCAACCTAATCACACCTTCATTACCTCACCTTCCCTCACTCCCGTGCCCAAAAACCCCATTTTTTCCGGTAGCCATTTTAATAAAGCCAGCCTTCTGCATCCAAAATGCACCCCCAAAACCCTTGCCCTTTCCCTTTCGGTGGCCATATTTGTAGTCCCAATCCATCCAAAGACCCCAAAGTTCCGGTTTAAAAGTTGAACGGGGCCCCATTTTGCTAAAATGTAACATTCCTTTTCCCCCCCTTCCTCGGGCACTCCCCCTTTTCATGCTAATGTAAAATTGACATAAAACTGTGGGTGAAAAGGTCTGTGCCGCACACTGCAAACATCACCCCAGCCCCAAACCACTATACCCTTTGTCACAGTTTGGGACATTCATGTACCCTCCTCCCCATCCCCTTTTTTTGATTTGGGGTGCAAGGAGGGGAAAAAATGGGGAGGGGACGAGTTGCTTTAGCTCAGGGGGAAGGACTCACACTTCAACCAAAAATTAAAGGACCCAGATTTTTCCTATTGTAACGCACACAAACTGCTGTCTAGGAAAGGAAAAATTTAATCAAAACCTGTGACAGACATCACCTTAACAAAATACTCGCACCCTAGGGGGGAAAATCTGGCCCTAAAATGAATCCAAATCACCTGACGTTTGTACGTCATTACCCCCAATTTGGGCCAAAACACCACTTTATCTTATTGTGGGGAAAAAATTTTTCCAAAAAGGTACCCCGGGGAAAAGTTAACCTGCCCAAGCACTCTGCAGCAAATGGAGGATTTCTGAAAATTGTTAGGAAGTGGAAATGGGAAATACAGGAGAAATGTGAGAAATTGTGCCTTTCGTGGGTCCCCCTTCCCGTGTCTGCGCAGTTGTCACTCAGCGCCGACTGAAACGGGAAAATTTTCACCGTTGGACCCATTTTTCAAAAACGTTTGCCTGTAACTGTGTCCCCTTTTTAAAAAAAATGCAAAACGTATTCCCAAATTGGCCGAAGCTGACAAAAATTCCCCAAACTTTGGCCTACCCCCTTTTTTTTCGGGCAATTTGAAATTTCACCATGGCATGTTTCATACAATTTTACTGCTTAATTGAGCACAAGCCAAATTCCCCCAGTAGTGAATAGGATAGTGGTACTTACAGATGCTAGGCCCAAAAGTCTAAAGACACGTGGCTCTCGTTACCAAAACAAAACCTTTCCCAAGGGGAAAATGCACCCTTTTCAAATTAACCCCGGTCCCCCCCTGCAAATCACCCACACCTCCCTATTCAAACCCCAATCATTCTGAAAATTACCCCCCCCCCCATCAGCAGCAACAAAAATACCCCCTCCACCTCACCTTCTCGCCCCGGTTCTTTTTCTCTTCGGTGCTACCTTTTCATCCATCGAGCCGGCCACAATACCCCCCGGTCAACAATCTACGTGTCTTTTACACCTGAACAAGTCAAAAATCTATAACCCAAATTTCCGACCTGAGAAAAAAAAAACCCATGGATCTTTTTGGGGATCGTTGTACGAAGACATTTCGCCCCTTTGGGAAAAATCTTACCCCGTTGCCAGCATCAAGGCTGGTGATTCCTTTTGGCCCAATCAAAAGCTCGCAAAAGGATAATGTGAGGGCCCGGTTTATCATCGGGGAAGAGTTCTGCCGTCGTCTTTACTCCTGGCCCCGGAATGCTTTGGGATCTTCAGTCATATCTTCAATTCATCAGGTCCTAGAATCCCTAGGGGAATTTTTAAAAAACGGATTCTACCTTTTTCCGGACCATGGGTTGACATGAACACTAAGCTCACAGAAATCCCTTTTTTAACGGGGTTTTGTTAAAAGGGCTCCTTGTCAAAATGATAAAAACAGGGTGAGGTTTTTTCTCTCTCCTATATCCAATGAAATGTCTTCCGAAATTTTTTTTTATTTTACCGCTGCGACAGCCGGGGGCTCAGAGCAACCCCCACTTTTTTTTCTGGGGCATAAATCGCTTTTAAAAAACGAAAAATTTCATTCCAAAAGAACTTTTTTTAAACACTTAATTTTTTTATTACTTATGATTGGTTAATTGGCGCTCACTAACAGCAGAATTATAATTTGCTACGCTTAGGCATTTTTTTTCATAAGACACTGCCCCGAACTCTCCCCTGTATCATCTGGGGGGAGGGGGGCCTTGAATCTCTTGTGTTTGCAGGGGAGTGCATCTGTTCAAGGAAAGCTTGGGAAGATATCGATACTTCGTAAGGGGGTTTTTAGAGTAAAAAACATTTAAAAAACGTCTGATGAGTTATAAGAATGTAATGATGAAACATATTTTGATGTTTTTCCCCTTTAAAACATAACTTGACAGTCCCCCCCAAAAACATTAGAATTTTTCTAAGCTCCCCCTAGAGTGGAATGTATTTGTGCCTTCCCTAAACGGCAAGAATGGGTAAAGGTTTACTTCCCTTTGACACAGGGTGAACAGGTGGGGCGGTGTTGAACCCACTAAACCACTTCAGGCTTGCTCCAAGGGGGGTAACTAAGCGACCGTTGGCTCTTTACAGGCCTTTTATTTTGGGGGAAAGGGTTTACTTTACCCAACACCCCCAGGGGCCCACCTCAAACAATTCCCCCCGGCCCGAGGAAAACTATTTGGGTTGTTCACAATCTCATAACCCCCAATGATTTGGAAAAAGTAAAGGTGGACGGGGGGCGTTTAATTGGGTTTAGCTATACCTTGTAAAGGGAAACTCGGGTGTAATTATCCAAAAATCTGTTGATTATAATAAAATGCAATTTATCCAAAAACCAAAACCTTTTTGTTGATTGTTATTTTGGGGATAAATGATTAAAACCCCTGCTTTTTACCTGATCCTAGCTTTGAATTCATAATTCCACCTCCCCCTTTGGGGGTTTTCCCTCCTTTCCTATTTTTCCCAAAAAAAATCCGACCTTTGACAAACCCCTAAAAAAAAAGGATAAGGGGGAAAGGGGTTTATAAGACTTTTCCCTTTCAGTGTTTATGGCATGCACCCCGGGGGTCTTTTTCCCTTCAAGTTTTTCAAATGGAGGTTTTTTTGACACAGGAGAACTTGGTTTTGGTCCTTCAAATCTAGGCTCCAGAAAATCTCTAAAGTGTTTCTGCACCCACCCCCAAAGGGCCCCGGTTGTTGCTTTGATCAGGGGGTCTGGATCTGGAAATTTAGGGGAAAAAACTGTAAAACATTGGTTAGTTTTTTTTTGCACGACTTTTTAACCCTATTTTACAAGGCTATCAAATTCCCCGCACTAAATTGTTGGTTGGGGAAACCCCCTAATATGGGGGGGGCCTGAGAAAACCCTTTTTCCCGAGGAGTGAGACCAGTGGGGCTGCCTAAGGGGTTTTTTTCTAAAAAAATAAAAATGCAAACGGGGTAGGACCTCAGGCCCCGGGAAAAGATGTTTTTTGTTAGCCTTTCGCAAAAATTTTTTTTTCTTCAGTAGTGGGGGGATTTATTCTTTTCCTCCCCTTTTTCCTACCCGGGAAATTCCGGGGTGGGGTTTTTGGAGTGTGTTTAGGCCAAGGTTAAACTCCTACTAGTTTCCCAAAAGTCTCTGGTTACTTCTGTAATGAAGGGAGGTTCCCTTTTGGGCAGATTCAATAAACCCCAGGGATCCCGAATTGTTAATAATTCAGTTTAATAGTTTTTTCAGGTTGGTTCTGGCAGTCATGTTTGGGAACTGGGTAGGGTCAGGCCATCCTAAGAAAAAAAATTTTCCCCCACCACTAGAACATACTTTTATTTTCCACTCTTGGGTAATTTTAAAGTGGGTCAATTTTGGGTCCCCTGGAAAGGATTAAAAGGTTTGGGGTTTTGAAAAAGCCCTTTTTTGGTGTTTTCATCAGTCCTCCGGGGTTTTCCCAAATATTGCCTATTTTCAAACTTCTGCATAAACTACTGTTTTTAAAGAAATTCCCGGGGTTTTCTGGTACTTCTTGTTTGGGTTGGGAAAAAATCTTTTGGTTAGTTCCTCTGTGGGTTAGTACCAAAAGGGGGGGCCCATTTTTTAAAATTACCGTGGGATATAAATTTCCCCGGGAAACAAAAACTTTGCTTTCCTCTAGAATCCATCTTTTTTGTATCTTTTGCTCCCAAAATTTCCCCCAACCCTTTTTCCTTTCCCCTTTGGGTTATTCGAGTTTTAAAAATTGGGGGCCCCAAAAAGGTTAAAACCTGGATTCCCAATTTCATCTTGTCCCTTGGGCCTTTTTTTTCCTCTCTATTCTTTCCCTTTTTTCTTCTTTTTACCTTTCCCCACCTTTTACTCTTTTTCCCACCCCCCTTTTTACCTTTTCCTTTTTACACCCCCCCTTTTTTCCTTTCCTTTTCCCCTTTTCCCCCCTTCCCTTTTTCCTTTTTTTCCCCCCCAATTTTTTTTCTTTTACCCCCCCCTTTTCCCAACCCCCCCCTTTTTACTTCCCCTTTCTTCCGTTTCATTTTGCGTTTTTTCACCTTTCCTTTTCCCACCCCTTTTTCTTTTTACCTTTTCCCCCCTCACCCCTTTTTCCTTTTTTTCTTTCCCCCCTTCTTTCCCCTTTTATTTCCCTTTTCCCTTCCCCTTCTTTCTTCTCACCTTCTCCTTCTTTTTTTTTCCCTTTTCCCTTCTTCCCCTTTTTTCTTTTTTTTCACCTCTGGTCAGCACATATACAGCCCACTCCCGCTTCCCTCAAATCTCTGGGGAAAAGGGGGCTGCGGCCCTTTTCACCAATCTTTCTCTGTTTGTTGCCCCTACTTTCTTTTGTTCCCTATTCTTCCTTGGGGTTTTTTGGGCTTCAAAAAAGCCACTTGAGCTGGCAATTGGGCAAAAGCCTCAAGTCTGAACCGGGGGTCCTTGATTCTTTATGGGGGGTTCCCCTAACCCCGTATGGGGAAAACCTTTTGCAAAGGGCCCCCCCCTTCAGGCCAAAGTCTGGGGTATCCCGTACCAAATAGGCTGAAATCGGTTTTATATGTTCACGGTTTTTTCTCTTCGGCCGGGTTTTAACCCAAATTCCGTTACAGCCCAACAGGGTTTACCTTCTTTGGGGTGACATTCCCCGAAGGTTAAAAATGCCCGCCTTTTACGGTTTCTTGAAAGATAAACCAAGCAAATCCGGATGGAAACATCCTTTATCCAAAGCCCAAAATCTACCATCCCCCCAAAAACTCTGTGTAAAGACATGCTGGGGTTCTCCCACCCTTGGGGTAGAAACAGTTTAAAAATGGAAAGGGTTTTAGCCTTCCCTTTGTTTTAAACAGTATGAAGAGGTTCCCTCCGCGGCAGGGGCTGGTCTTCATCTTGGGGTTTGATGACTTTTTCTCCCATCTTCCCCCCTTTGAGAGAGGAAGAAAAGTGGCTTTGGTTTAAAAGTAAGTACATCTTGGGTTCCCGGGGGAATTCCCAAGGGAAACAGTAATTTAGGGATTTGTATATGGAAGGTGGCACGTTTACTGAGAAGAGGTTGCCCAGGGGGAATTTCAGGATCCCTAGCAGGGTCATGGGAGCCCAAAAAATTATCTGGAAAGGCCCTAAAATGATGTTTTTTAGTTTTTTTCAAAGAAGAACTTTTGGGAGCAATAACAGCTCTTTAGGGAAGTAGGCGCAGTCTGCGCAACAGGTTCCCAAATTGCAAGAATTAAAAAATCCAAAAGGTCTCCTACGCTCTCCCCCTGTTTTTTTTGCCAAAAACCCAGAAGCATGGGCCCTAAAACTTCAAATAAGAAAAAGGTTGAAAGGCTTTTTGAGTAGTCCCCGGGGTTCCCAGAGCCCGGGGTTGTAGGAAAAATTTTTTCAGGGTTTGAAAACACTCCTGTGCCACAAATGAGAGGGTTTTATTGGTGTAAATAATGTTCCTGAAAAAAACTATAAAAACCTGGATAAGACTGGAAGCAATTTAGGTATCCATTGACAAAAAGTAAGTTTGACGGGCCCCAGAAATTTTTGAAGTTGTTTTTAGATTGGTCTGGTGTAAGAAAAGAGCCAAAACAGTTTTTGCGATTTATCAGTAAGGTTTTGGTCCCCTGTGAAAGCAATGTTCCCCCGGAAAACCACTTTCTTAGGAAAACAATTCGGGGCTTTGGGGGCTGGGAGAAATTTTACAGTTGATGGATTTCAAAAATATTGAAGAAGAAAAACCCAAAAAGCTTGATTTTACCCAATTGGAAAAACAGGGGCACCCAAAGAGACTGGGGGTCTTCTTTTGTGTTTGGGTTTGAAAACTTGATGTTTTGAGGTTTTCAAAAAATTGATTTCTTGGAAATTTTTCCCGGGCCCCAAGACAATTTAGTTGCTGTTTTTTATACATTTTAAAATTTACTAACGGTTGTCCCTTTCATTTTTTTTCAAATTTTTTCATCCCAAACCCGGGCAAAAATTTTTAGGTCCACCCCTTCTAAACTCACCCAAAAAAAAGGGTTCTTCCCGTTCCTCTTCCCAAAATTTTCTTTCTTAAAAAATTTTAAACCCTAATTTTCCCTCATGACACTTGCTTATTCGTTTCTTTTACATCCATAATGTCATCTTGGGAAAACAACTTTGGTTTGGGGCAAGTTTCCAATTTTTCCCTCAAAACCCCAAAAAATTTCCATTCCCTTCAAAAAAGGGGGAAAAATTTTCCCTTGCTTTTTTATGGGTTGAGGGTATACGGTATTGGTTGACCATAGCTAGGTCAAGGTTCCCTATTTTTCATCAAAGGGCTTGTTTTGGGGAACTCCTTTGATTTTGTCCAGAAATTTGGGTTGGGAGGGAAAAACAAGGGTTTTTTTTAATTCGGCCCCCCTTTCCCGTGAGGAGGTTTTGCGTTTTGGGCGTTTCCCCGAAAACCCTTAAAGGGTTTATTTGGGTTGGTTTTTGGGGTTGGGGGAGTCCCCCCCGGTTAAAAACTTGTGCTTGGGTTTAAATTTTACAGTTTCCTTTTCAAGGGGTATGAAATTAAGGACCCTTTTTGGGAAACTCTTGAAGTAGGGTTCCCGTAAAAAAATTTCTTTAATTGTTGAGAGGGAAACAGTCTGAGCCCAACAAAGAAACCCCGGGTTATTCTGTCGAAAAGTTTTAAAAATTTTAAACTCGAAAAGGGTTTTAAAAGAGACCCTTTAAAAAAACCCGTTGAAAAAGAGGGTTCCCTTTACTTTATTGTTTATGCTCCCCGGGTTCCAATTTGGGAAAAAGGCAAAGGGGCATTCCCTGTGACAAAAATTCCCACAAAATTCAGTAGGACTCTGAGGGAGGGAAATTTAAGAATAAATTTTAAATTGGGGGACTCATTCCCAAGGGGTTCCCCTTTTCCCAAGAATGAAGAAAGGGAGAAAATCTTCCCCCAAATGATAAGCATTGGTTGCCCAACAGTTTTCTTCTTGTAGGGGGGAAATTTTATGATAAAGGGAAAAGGAAATCTCCCGCCCTTTATGCTTGGGGGAAAAATGGTATTTGATCTTTTCCAAGGGGCAAAAAATATTTCTTGGAATTTTTGGGCCGGTGCCACGGTAAAAATGTATAGGGTTTTTTTCAGGGTTTGGCATTTGGGGATTGGAGATTAATTTACTTGTTCGGGGTTTTAAAAGGCACGTAGAAATTGGGGTTTTTCCTTGGGGGAAATTTTTGGGGTTTGGCCTTTAATGGGAGGGAAGGGAGCAAGGAAAAAAAAAGAATCCAGTGGCCCGAGAAAGGGGATGGGGGAAGGTGGTTTTGTTTTGTGTTGGGGCCCATGGTGGGGATAATCCCTTTAATAAATCCCGGTTCTGAGTAAAGGGGGGAAAATTTTGGGGGTTTGTTTGGCAGCGGGACCGGGGGGTAAAACTCATGGCAAAAGGGGGCAATTGCCTTTGGGGGGAAGGAGTGTTTGGGTAAAAAAGTTTCCACGTTTGTCTTTTTGACGTAGTCTTCCCCTTCTCCCTCCCGTTAGCATTTTTAAAATCGAATTTGCGGCTAAAGGGAGGAGGGTTTTCCTAGGGCAGTGTAAAAAGGTTAGAGTGGGTTTTGGGGCTTTGGTTTGGGGGGGTTTTTTGAGAATTTTCAGGTTGGGTGGCAACAGACTTTTTTAAACCCCGGGCAGTTGCGTTTCAAATTTTTTTATGTTTTGCATTAAAAGTGAAAAAGCCCGAGAGGGAAATGGGGGTAGGAAAGTTTCTAGGTGTAAACAAGATTTGGGCCCCTTTGGGCAACTTAACCCCAGAAAATTTTCCCGGGTTTTTTGGATTGATTGGGACACAAATATGGCCCAACCCCGGAAGGGGAAAGGGCCCAAGGCTTGGTTTGGGGCATTTCCCGGATGCAGAGAGGAAAGGGTTTGGCCTTTCCCTTTTAAATGGCTCCTAGGAAGTAAAGGGGGGTTTTGGTACGGGAGCTGAGGGGAAAAAAATAACGGGAGGGGGAAGGAGGGGGAGGTAAAACAAAGGGGTGGGTTTTGTGGGTTTTGGGGTTTCCTTTTCCCCAAGAAATTTAACCCCCAAACTCTCAGCTTAAAAATTTTTTTTTTTATGACAACAATTGGAACACAGCAAACACTCAAAAGTCTCCATCTTTAAATGGCGGCAGCTCACTCCTTATACATATGCATTCATCAAATCCTTCTTATTTTTTACATTCAATTTCAATGTAATTATACTTTGCAATTGAACACGCTGTTCTCTGCCAAGCCACCGTTAACTTGTAGAATGCCTCTGCAATTCTTTTCAGCGCCGTCTCCCACATCTTAGCTTGTAAGCTCCGTGATTTATGCACGTTGCACACAGAGAGTTTCATTAACTTTTTCAAGTCCGACATATTTTCCTACTTTTCTCTTCAAGACAAACTCAGCCGGTTAGTGGTTACAACTACTCGACTGCACCTTTAGACTGACCCCCCTTAATAGATGCTTCGAACATGAAGCTGTGTTCTAACTCTTCAGCGCTTACAAGAATTCACTGCAAATAACTCACTGAGATAAAGACTAGGAGATAACTAATGAACTAATGACACAGACTAAGTATATTTTCACCCTTAATGCAGTCTCTACCTAGGTGAAAACAGAACAATTATGCGCAAATATATGTCATCTGGTTAAGCCCCAAACATTTTTTTTCCTATATAATATCCTCTGCTCGTCTGCAGGTCTTAGGTATTCTCAAAAACTTCTTAGGGACTCTATCCCTAGGTATCTTATTTACATCCATCAGGAGCCCAGATCCTGGCCTACACTGAAATATGGTACAGAAAGGAAAATACACTATCTAGTCACGTGTACTTTGCAAAAATCAGAGACATCAATTGGTAGTGTTTGAAAGGTATACGCATATGATGCGGATACCAGAATTCAAGACCACAACATGTACGCTTTCAGGTCTCCCCCAGAGAGTAGACAAAGTACCAAGGACTCACACTGGACTGTCCAAAAAAACACAGATAAGTCACGGATTTATAAAACCCAAACTTACCGGTTTCTATGGAGGTAATCAGTCTCCGTTTGGGAAGTCCAGGTTCATGCAGCCGGTATCAGAGCGTCGGCTCCCCAGGGGTCTTGGTCTCGGTCCTCGGGACATTTGAGAGCACTGCACCAAATGTCAAAATGATAAATCAGGGGTAGAGGTATCTTTTCTCTACTCCTTTATCCAATTAAATGTCTCCTCCGAATTATATTATTATTACAGCTGTCGACAGCCGGAGCTCGAGAGATACAACCCACACTTTCTGTCTGGGGCATAAATCTGCTTTTAATCACAGTAAATTACATTCCAATAGAACTTTTTAATCACATGACTATTCTATCACTATATGATTGGTTAATTGGCGGTCGCTAAAAGACAGATTATAATTTGCATACGCATTAGGCATTATTTGATAAGACACATTCCTGAACTCTCCTCTGTATCATCTGGGGGAGGAGGGAGGCCTTGAATCTCTTGCTGTTAGCAGGCACTTCATCCGTCTCAAGGAAAGCTATGTTGAAGATATCTGATACTTTGATAAGGATGTATAGCAGTAAAAGCAGTTTAAACAAACTGATGACAAACAAACAATCTGATGAGCTTAATAAGAATGTAATCATGAAACAGATTTTGATGTTTTTTCCTTAAATCATCAACTTGACCCAGAAGGTGAGAACAACACCCAAAAACGAGGGAAACCCATAGAAAATGTACAAAACTTTATTCAAAGATTACAAATGACACCACCAACATAATACACTACAAAAACCTCCACCCAGATAAAAAATGCTAAAAAAAACAGCACGGAGGTCTAGGGTCACGTAAAATTAAATATATGAAGATATATATGCAAAAAATAAATTTAAACAACCTGCTTCCTGTATAGTGTACCAAGGATAAATATGCATACGTCCTGGATCTGAAATGCTACTATACCGTGAAGGAGGTGTCCGATGAAAAAAGAAACTGAGCCGTGACAGCTAGACCTCCGTGCTACCCCGACGCGCGTTTCGCTGACGCTTCCTCATCCCCCTTTTTAATCTTTGAATAAAGTTTAGTACATTTTCTATGGGTTTCCCTCGTTTTTGGGTTTTGTTATTGTTACAGTGGGTTACCTCTTTATTTTTCTTAGGTTGCACTTTTGTTGCATTACCCTGGGCATTTTTATGTTTGTAGGATAGCCAGAAGGTGAGAAGAAAGAAGGAGAAGGAGAGAAGAAAGAAGGAAAGAAGAAGGCGAGAAGAAGAAAGAAGAAGGAAAGAATAGAGAGGAAGAAGAAGAGAAGAAACAAGGACAAGATGCATGGAATCCAGGGCTCTGTCCATTGGTCTTTTACAGGTTCAGTATTTCTATTATGTATCCTTTATTAAATATGTAATGTTCATTTGATTATTATACATGCGTTCCTGTATTATTATACCTGTTTATGCACATGCATACACATGGCGTTACATGGGGCAAAGAACTCTGGGAGGAAGAAGGGCATAGCCGACATGACATGTGCAGAGATGAAGCCAATCAGAGACCGGCGGGATTCTGTGACGTCACCGCACTATATAAGTCCGTGCGCGACGCTGTCAGCACAAACCGCTCTCACTGTACTTAGTAGGGAAAGTGATGCCACGGCTGCATATGATATCTCTTACTAAAGAACTCATTTTTATACAGCGATTTTTGGGGGGTGTCACAGCTTGTCTCAGAGACTGCTTCTCTTACGTTCTAATTCTGAAGTCCAGTGTGCGTCCAATGCAGCTGCATATACATTTTAATGCTATCTGCTCACAGCACATTGAATATCCAGGGTTATCTAAGCCTGTTCCTGTTGTATTCATTTAAAGAAACAGCGTTTTTACAATACAAATACCACTTTATTTTTGGCTGCTCATTTCTTTTGATATACACGCCATTTTAACAAGCTACAAAGCTGGTAATTGTTGGCAGCATATTTTTTTGCGCAATTTACATCCAGGGGTTAATTAAGCGTTGTTCTGCTGTTGTGGTCACTAAAAGAAACGTTCTTTTTCACCGCCAAAAGAGACATTTTTCCTGTAGCATAATTCATAACCGAAGGTTAATTACAAGTTTTTGTGTTGTTGTGTTGCGTAAAATAAATGCCATTTTAACACGCTACAAAGATGGTCATTTTTGGTTGCTCAATTATTTTGCGCAATTTACATCCAGGGGTTATTTAGCGTTGTTCTGCTGTTGTGGTCACTAAAAGAAACGTTCTTTTTAAACGCAAAAAAAAGACATTTTTCCTGTAGCGCAATTCACAAGCGAAGGTTAATTATAAGTTTTTCTCTTGTTGTGTAGCGTAAAATACACGCCATTGTAACACGCTACAAAGCTGGTAGTTTTTGGTTGCTCAATTCTTTTGCGCAATTTACATCCAAGGGTTAAATAAGTATTTTTCTGCAGTGATACTCAGTAAAAGAAACTTTGTTTTTCATCGCCACAGAAGAAATTCTTTAGCATAATTCATATCCGAAGGCTAATTAAGCCTGTTTGTGCTTTTATATTCAGAAAAATACACAGTGTTTTTAAACGGCACATACAAGTAAATTTTTCCTGGCCATTTGTGGAGCGCAATTTATATCCAAGGGTTACCCAAGCTTGTTACTGGGTTCATTTGGAGTCAAATACAGGGTGTGTATTTATCAAATGCAGATATCTTAATCAAACAGTGTCTGTACATTTTAGAACAAACAGTATGTCAGACAGAGAGGTGGCAGGCTCTTCACCTGCGAATGGCAGTGGCACAAACATTCCTGGAGCCGGCCCAGGTCACAGCACAGCAAGGGGAAATTGCAGCAACGGTCACTCGGTGAGGCCACAACTGCCGCTGTCATCTAGCGGCCGTGTGTTGACCAGCAACCCAAGGGATCTTTATTGGTTGACTAGGTCATCCACTTCCTCCCAGATGACATCTGACAACCCCAGCCAAGAGTCGGTGGGATCGTCAGACACAACGCTTAGTTGGCATGGCCCGGGAGCGGGTCAGCGGCCCTCAACCTGCCTCTGTCCCATCCGGTTCCCTCAGCCAGAGATCTACTATGTGGTCTGGGCTCAGCGCCACTATATAGCGAGAATGAACAATTTGAGGAAGGCAGTCAGAAGCTACTTGGCAGCGAAAAAATGGGGCCAATATCCCCTGCTTCTTGCAGTAGGCGGCAAAGTATAGATGAGGAGAGTGGCATGGGAGGTCATGTTCTGAGGGGTCAGCCTCTGCATACCAAGACTGGTGATGAGGACAGCAGTGACGATGAAACACAAATCAATGTTGATGTAGCCGACCGCACTTGGGAGCCGGGTGAAGCAAGGGCTTCATCATCTTCAGGAGAAGAGGGCATCAGCTTGCACGTCAGGCAGCGGCGCAGCCAGCAAGTGGGTTGTGTGGCCGTGAGTCAGCAGGGGAGCAACAGTGTGAATTTGGGAGCCAAGCGGCCATGGGGTAGAAAACCCGCTTCGCAGGTCCAAGAAAGTAGCGGCACAGGGGCTCAGCGAGGCAGCGGTGGTAGTAGTCACTAGTGAGGAGCGTTGCGGTAAAATCCGATACTCGGCGGTGTGGTAGTTCTTTGCTAAGATACCGGAGCCGAATATGAGTATATGTAGAATCTGTGGGCAGAAAGTGAAGCGTGGCCAGGGAGCTAACATTGGCACCACAGCCCTGCGTCAACACATGCTGCGTCACCATCCGGTGGCCTGGGAGAAACCTGGCTCAGATGTGGTGGTCCATCCTGCCACCGCAGCAAAAGCAGCAGCAGCGCCCAGAGGCTCCACCACCTCTACAGAAGGGAGCTGTTTCTCCTTGCCATCTCCCGGTCCAGATGCTCCTGCTCCTCGCTACTCATGGTGCAAGCAGTCGTTCAGCGAGGCGATTGCAAAGAGACAACAGTATGCGTCCAACCATCCTAAGGTGCAGAAGCTGACCGTGCTCCTGTCCAAGTTGTTGGTACTGCAGTCCCTCCCTTTCCAAATGGTGGACTCTGCACCATTCAGAGAACTAATGGCTTGTGCCGAGCCAAGATGGAGAGTTCCAAGCCGTAATTTATTTTCCAAAAAGGCAGTACCAGCACTTCATAAATATGTAGAACAGAAGGTGGGCAAGTCCTTGAGCTTATCAGTTTGTTCCAAGGTGCACGGCAGTGCGGACGTCTGGAGCTGTAACTACGGTCAGGGCCAGTACATGTCCTTTACGGCCCACTGGGTGAATGTGCTTCCAGCCCAGGCACACCAACAACTTGGACAGGAGACGCTGCTTTCTCCTCCACGTTGTCAAACTGCGGCTCCTGCGCCAATGTCCACCTCCTTCTCCCCCACCACCACCATCTCAGCCTCCACAAGTACTGCTCTATCATACCACATGTGTAGGGCACAGCGGTGTCACTCAGTTCTACACCTGGCTTGCCTCGGCGAACGAAGTCACACAGGGAAGGAACTGCTCCGCGTCATGCAGCAAGAAATCGATGTGTGGCTTTCTCCATGCCAACTGCAAATTGGAACCATGGTGACGGACAATGGGAGTAACATGGTGTCCGCGCTGCACCGAGGAGGGATGGTCCATGCACCCTGCATGGCGCATGTGTTCAATCTGGTTGTGAAAAGGTTCCTGAAGTCTTCCACCGATCTTCAGAAGATTCTGAAAATGGCCAGGAAACTGTGCATGCACTTCATCCATTCCTACAAAGCCAGGAACACCCTCCTCGAGTTGCAGCGGCAGAACGGCCTCCCCCAACACACTCTGATATGCGATGTTTCCAGCTGTTGGGATTCCAGCCTGCACATGTTGGACCGACTGTATGAACAGAGAAAAGCCATTAACGATTTTTTGATGATCCAGGCGGACAGGAGTGCTCCCCTGTGTAACTTTGATGTCAGCCAGTGGTAGCTCATGCGTGACACCTGCCGTTTGTTGAGGCCATTCGAGGAGGCGACGTTATTTGTCAGTCGCCAGGACTACGGGATGAATAACGTAATTCCACTTCTTCATGTCCTGGAACAGATGCTGAAAAATCTCTCTGGGCAGGGGACTGGAGACCACATGAGTCCGGTGGGGACTGAAATGGAGGAGAAGGAGGAGGAGGACATTGGAGCAGAAGCATTGTCTGGTGAAATGAGTGGATTTTCTACCCAGGTGACAAGAGAGGAGGAGCAGGAGCAGCTGTAGGAGGTAGATGGAGATAAGGAAGACGAAGCAGATGACCCCCAAGCACCGTGGCAGTATACAGTGGAGATGGAGGCAGGGAGCCCCTCGGAGTCACTTGTGCAGATGGCCCGCAGCATGCTTGATTTGCCTGGCTAGTGACAGACCGAATAGTCAGCATCCGGCCAGAGGGATGACTTCTGGCTCTCCACCCTATTGGACCCTCGCTACGGTCCAAAATGGGAGCCTTTTCCCAGCTGTGAGAGGGAGGACAACTCAAATCTATAGGGAAATCTCTATAGTCAGTTGGCCGCTACATCTCCCTCCTTGACAGGTTGACGGGGGGTTCTTCAGCGCTCACGTTACTACTGCCGCGGCTGCTGGGGGAAGGTGGGGGGAGGGGGGTAGGAGCAGTACCAGCTCATCAGCAGCAACCTAAGTCTGGAGTCATGATGAGCAGCTTCCTTCACCCGCCTAGTGAGGAGGGCAGTCACCAGCAGCAGCACCAGCCGGACTGGAGCAGACCCTGAACCAACAGGTGGTGCCTACTTGGACAGCACTCTGCCACCCCAGTTTGAGATCGCTGGACTACTGGCAGCCAAACTAGATGTGTGGCCGAACTTGCCGAGTTTGCAGTGGGAAGCTGTCTGCCGGCCAGTAGTGTGGCATCAAGCGGGTGTTCAGTGCGGCAGGGGCATCGTTACCCAAGGAGAACCGCTTGTCCACGGGAAGAATGTGGAACACTGACCTTTGTCAGATGAATCAGGCGTGGATCGGCAGGATTTCCACACACCAATGCCTTAGGCGTCAGACTACATCAGCCATGACGCTCACCCAAACTGTGAGAAATGATCTGGGTTCAACTACCTGCCTCAGCCATATTCTGATGCGCCACCGCCTAATGCCACACCTCTGCTGCCGAGTTTCTCCATCTGCCACCAACCATCTTTACCAGGATGATATTGCCACCCGCATCCCATCTGTCATTTGCCACTTTGACATGCTGCGTGCCTCAACTGTCTTGTGGCTCTGGGCCTACTCCTGTTTTTGCCACCTCCAGAATGTCATTGTGCCACCTCTGTGACCTCATGATGATGTGCTGCCGCCGTCACCTCACACCCTGTCATTGTTGCCACTCTCTGACCTCATGTGCTGCTGCCGTCACCTCCACTCTCTGTCATTGTGCCACTCTGTGGCCTACTACTGTTTGCCACCTCCAGAATGTCATTTGCCACTGTCTGACCTCATGCTGCTGCTGTGGCTGCTGCCGTGCCCTCTACACTGTATCATTGTGCCACTCTGTGGCCTACTCCTGTTTTGCCACCTTCGGAATGTCATTGTGCCACTTTCTGACCTCATGCTGCTGCTGTGGCTGCTGCCGTAACCTCCACACTCTGTCACTGATGTTGCCACCTGAGCTCTCCGCTTGTTTTTTTCCATCTTTCCCTGCCATGACTTTATCAGGCTACATTCCTGCTTCAGTTTTTTTAGTCAGTTTTCCCCTCTTAAGTGCCCAAGGAATTTTATAGTGAAGCGATTCTAAGAGCGGCGGCCGTCATCTGCGTGTCATACTAAAACACAACATTGTATGAAGACCAAACCAAGCTCCCTCTGCATATTTAAGCATATCACAACGTTCTACAGCACCCTGCAGGCTCTGTGCAGCCTGGAAATAGCTGTTTTTAAACGCGATTCGTCCCGAAGCAATTCGGATCGAAACAAATTTTGTCGGAAAATTCGGCGAAGTCACCGAATCGAATTTTTGAGAAATTCGCCCATCTCTAGTTATCATATACAAATAAAAAGTATATAAATTCCGCCGGTGATGGAAAAACGAACTTGGACAGAATGTGACAAATGAAAAATGATAATGGGTGGTTCAGGTGCTGGGAAAATAAGAGGCGCAGTATGTTATCTTCATCTCAAAATGAAAAAGATAGGTGATTGGGTGTAAAATAAAGCGGGGTATTCAAAATAACCAATAGAAATAGACACTGTTGGCAATATGAACGAAACATGCGCCTGTAAGCAAACAGGCGCCGCGATATAGAGTTAGAATTCTACAAGACTCTCTGACAGGTTGTAGTAAAGGCCGTGTATATATCTATATGGGCCCCTGAGTTAAGCAGGTGTATGTATGTGTATATATATTTGTCAGCTCTTACTAACTCCTTTGACATAAATAAATTACTTATTCTTAACGCATATCCGTACTTTATTTATTACATTCTTATATCAACTTTTCTCTCACCCTTTCTAATCTTAAGTATTCTTATCTCTATTTTCATACTTATATATATACTATATATGGGCAAGTGACCTTGGGCGGTTGCATGGTGCTGCCACTAATGCCGTACGTGCCACCGAGGGCATGGTCTCGGTGGGGGAAGCCAGGTGTTGTCGGTCAGCCACATTAGGTTACTGACACTCGTGTGTAGTATGGCTGATGTCCAACCATTTTGGGTTGGCTTTCCCGGAACAGCTGCAGTTGGGTGGGTGGCTGTTCCCCTGTTCCAGCTCCAGGATTTACCAGGCCTATAAAAAGCCTGTCTCACCAGGTGATCAGGGGGCGTGGTCTGCTACCAGAGTGTGGAGCAGCTGAGGAGCTGGAGACATAAGCTGTGGCCCCCCGAAGGCTTAGGAGAAGCCGGAACCAGTAGAGACTGGCAAGCCAAGGTGGTTGTGGTACTGTGCAGTAGACACAGAGCCCTGGTAGTTGAGGACTAAACGTGTCTAAGTTTAGTTAGTGGCCTGACGGCCTGAGGTTTTTGTTTATCCTGTGTACTGCTGTACATTTAATACTGTGCCTGGAAAAATAAAACTGGCTGAAGCCAGATTGAAACTGAAACCTGTGTCGGAGTGCCATCCGTTTTACCAAAGACGGCGTTCCTGAGAGCTAAAGACCCCCTAAGACTGTCCAAGATGATGGGCTGGACGGTTGATTTTTGTATAACACTTTTATATATATTTTATATATATATATATATATATATATATATATATATATATATATACGGCCTTGGGGAGTATGTGGAGCAATGCGTGTCGTCGAGAAGCCTGGTCTCGGTGAAGGGAAGCCGACAGTTTGTGTCAGTAACAATATGTTACTGACATGTTTGGTATAAGCGGTTCCAATCCGCTTTTGGTCTGTGGTCGGCTTTTCCTGAGGCAGTGGTCAAAGAGCGGGTGGGTGGCCACTCCCACGCCCCAGGTGAGGCGGGGCTCAGGCCTATAAAGTTCTGCAGGAGTGCGAAGTCTGATGTTACTCTGTGTCTCAGAGAAAGACTGTCTGTGAAGAAACCTGCTGTAATTGCAAAAGCTTGTGCCAAGTACTAGTTAGTCAGGGAACTCTGTGTCTAGTAAGATGCTCTGCCGAGCAGGTATTTATTTTTTTGTTTGCATGAAGTCAAGGGTTGTTTGATTTCGTCTTGCTGCAATAAACCAGGCAACAGCCCCTTTGGGCTTGAACTGTAAGTTGTGTCCCTTTTCTCCTGAAGCCACGCTGCCTACCTGTTGCTGGGCCCCCCTCACAAAATTAAATATATATATATATAATATATATATATTATATTATATCGAAGTGGGGAAAAAAGATGCGAAACGGGGACTCGTGGAAAGAAGAAATTGTATTAGTGCAGCTGCAGCAGGGTGTGTTGCTCTGACCCTCTCTTTTATGGTTAGAGCGACACACTCTGCTGCAACTGAATTAATACAGGCTTTTTTCTTTCCACGACGCTGGGTTGCATTTTTGTTCCATTTAAACTTTTCTTCCCCACCACTGCAGGGGGCGGTGGGACCCGGGGACCTCGGCTCCCCTTTGAGTCGGGCTTGAACGGAAAGCCCTCACGGTATATGAAGGTACCTCTATTTTATAAGCACAATCAACGGGTGAACACTTTTTGATACCCTTTGTGTTCCACTTATTTTTTCTGTTCACGATGTGCGCCCCTCTTTTTTTTTGCTTCTTTTATATATAATATTTATATATATATTTTATATTTTTAAATATAAATATATAATATATATATATAAAATATATACACACACACGATATACACCTGCCGCATAAATAAAAGGCCCTCTGGGGGTATGTTTGTATATTATTTATGGCACTTTTCCCGGGGAGAGAGTGGGGCTTGGTTATGCGCTTTCCCAAGGCGCTCAATATATCTTACACTGGCATCTTACACTGACATCTACATGATCTTACACTTACATGATTACATCTCTGTGAACAGAGCAGCCGGGCCCTGCTCTCGCTCTCTGTTTGTGGGTGGGACAATTTGAGTCCGTGAAGCCCCGTCAATGGTGGGTGGGGATTAATAATGGAACATCTGTGGGCAGGGCTTCACAGAATCAAATTGTCCCGCCTGCATACAGAGAGAGAGGAGGGCTCGGCTGCTCCGTTCCAAGCTGTGCTCAAGATTTAAGTGAAAATATGTTGAGCGCCGCTGTGAAGCACAGTGTGGGTCCCCTCTCTGCACCAGCAAGCTTCTCCTCCCTTCCACAGCAGTGCTGGCAGGCAGCAGCTATTTTTAATATAGACAGCTGTCAATTGTGTTGGCCGGGGGCCCTCCGGGGGAAATTTTCCCATCTCCCTGGGCCATCCGCCTGCTGGGGAACCCGCAGCGGCAAAGGTAACCATTTAAATTTTTTAAGGGGAAATGCCTTCAATGTTTTTACAATTTTTATATAACGCTGGTGTGTGTCATTATATCTCATGCTATGAATAAGAACGTTTGAAACGTGTAAGCACTTTGTTGCTGGTTGACCTTTGCATGCGTTTTATTTTTGTATAGAATAAAAAAAATGCTTATATTTTAACCAACCTTGCTGGATACTATAGTTTTTGCTGTAACCCACAGAACCTAGTTGGACTTGGGCCAGCTTATATCTCAGTGTTGACCCAAAGTCAGAGTCCATCTGGGGGGGGTTTTTCGGCGCAATCCCCCCAAAGAGTGTTACCAAGGAGCCCAGTCCATTTGTTTAAAAGGGGGATTTCGGGTGCTTTACGGGGAATGCCTGGGACAGGGAAAAGGGAAATTCGGGGAAAAACACCTAATAAATCTAACAAGGAAAGAATTATCTGGGATCAAGAGAGGTTGTACCTGTAGTCTATTTCCTATGATCCTCAAACTGTATGGTTGAAAGAAAGAATCAGTCACTGAAGATTTCTCTTGCTGAACTTTAAGGGGTGCTCAAGACTTTAGCTTTTCCCCAAACGCTGGTAAGGGCCTACGCCCAATATTTTTACTTACCAGGGATGGGATATTTGCGACCCCCGGCCCCCCAAAAAAAAAATTATGAGAAGGGCCCCACTTTTTTTTGGCCCAAAGTGGGGCCGACTTCTAAAATTACTGCCGATTGTGTATTATGGGTGCGGAAGGTAGAACATCTCCTGAGGGCCCCATTGATCCCTTTGCCAATAGTTGAGAGCCTTTTCAGAGAATTTGTGTGGATATTACCAGGCCCCCCTTTATCACATTCCGAAGCGCTTCATCCAAAATGGTTTTACTTGCTACTGGGTCCCCCCAAAGTCATTGCTCTGTCCTCCATTAGAGCTGACAATGTAGCTGTTGCACTGTTAAACATATTGTCTTGTGTAGGATTTCCCAAGGAAATGTTTACAGTTCAGGTGATTCATTTTTCTAATTTAATGCAGTGCCTCTATAAGTAAATGGAGGTGCAACACCCTGTAACCAGTTTCTGTTAGGGTATGTTTCCCCGGGTTTTTTTTATCCAATTTTGACCGTTTTGGGTCCAAAAAAACGCTCAAAAACGCAGCGTTGATCAGATCCAAAAGGACCAACACGTATCCCCAACATTTCAGGGGAAGTTTAAATGCTTTTGGCTGCAGCAGGATCGCACCCTATAGTTTTAAGTAGGGCATCTTTCGGATCAAGAATTGACGTAAATTTTTCCAATGGAACCAAAAGATGCAATTTAACACGCATCAGTGATCACTCGTCTAAACGCAGATGCGTGCTTTACATTTGTTAGATGTGTTGTTTGGTTCCGTTTAGGGTCTGATAGATGGATCCAATCATGCATCTAATAACATATATTCACACGGACTCAACATGCCATGTGAATATACCCTTACCCACAGAGATGTGACTGGCAGCGGTGTCATCCACAATTGTTTCCTTACTGAAAGGTATCCCAGCTTCCAATGCGAATCTTCCCTTTTGAAATATTGCATAAAAAGTGATTTTGGGGACCTCTGGATGTGAGAAAAGAATCCTGGGAAGCAGAATTGGCCACTCTTGAGGCATCCATTATTGATTATTTAATGAGGTTCTGGGATAAATTGGTAACCATGACCTGGCTGGTATATGAGAACATGGGCCCAGGCTCAAGCTAGCCAAAAGCAGTGGTATAACCCTAATGCCAAAAAGAGGATTTATGAGTTAGGCCAGAAAGGGCAGGTATTGGCCCCCATGACACAAAAAGCACCGTAACAATGAAAAAAAAAAGGAACAACGAAAAAGAAATAGATAAGAATGAAAAGGACAATAATGTTATTGTATATACCCCAACCATATTATCTAAGGACAAAATTAATGTATTGAAGAAAGGATTTAATTTTTCGCCAACTAGTCATTTCCATTCTTTCAACACTTTCATAGATATAAATAGATTTGTGAGACTACTCATGGTGAAGCAATTCTTCAAAGAAAAAGAAAAAAACATAGAAACCTCTGAATATCCTGATTTGGAAGAACATGGTGCCATAAAGACGAAACGTACATATGGATAATGAATTTGAAAATCTGCTCTTTAGAGAGCAACAGTCTTTGTTGGTATTAAAGGATCTCCAGAATATAAAACAAATTGAAGCCTTGGATGCATCTATCCACCACGGCAGTGGAAACCCTACTTTCTATCCCTATAAGGCCCGGGTGGAACCTCTAGATTCCTTCCAAATAATGATGGAAAAAGATCTAAAATTGATAAAAAATAAAAGGAAAAGAAGCCATTACAATATGACTAAACAGGACTACCAAGCACTTAAAGAACTTGAGAATGACAAAAATCTTGTCATTAAAAGGGCGGACAAGGGAGGGTCCACTGTCGTGATTAGAGATGGGCGAATTGATTCTAACGAAGTGGAATTCGTTTAGAATTTCTGGAAAACTTCGGTTCGGAACGAAGTCGAACTTTTGGGGTACTTCGGGTTTAAAGAAGTGTCTTTTGATTGAATAAAATGGCTGCGAGCACATGGCGCTACTGGGGAAAGCACTCTGGGAGGAAAAAAAGGGGGATAGCCCCTGCTGC
>JAODAL010020104.1:0-70317 GCA_025379985.1 Phyllomedusa bahiana
AAATCATCAGTTTTATGCACACACTTTGATACAACAAAAGGCACAGGTGGGTGTTACCTTTAGCAGCCATTAGACCCATTTTGCAATTTCTGTGCATGTTTTCAGGAAAAAATCCCCAGGGTTTTGGTAACTTTTACACAGGGTCTTTTGGATGTTTTCAGTTTCAAAATGTTTTAAAAAGGAAAAACGTATTTGAAAATAAATGGCTTCATCCCACCATAACCATTAGTGGAAAAAATTTTTTGGTTATCATTCATTTCTCGAAAAAGGCCGAAAGAAAAAGTTCTCCCGTTATCTAACTTTTGAGCCAACTGATTTGTGTATGAAAACTTTGGTTTCAACATTAAACTGTTTTTGCTTTCCCCTAAACAACTCCCAAAAGTGTGAACCCGGGGAACAAAAACCACCTAGTGGAGGGGATTTTAGCACCATGTGATCCCATAAAACCAGGACATGTTTTGTTCTCTCACCCCTAGTTGGACTCTTAAGGAAATTGTTTTATTGCATGCACTTTTACTATTATAGTTTTATTCTAAAATACTTTTGGGGAAAAAGCTGGATCTTTTGAGTGCCATCAGGATTAAAACCCTTTAAATTGACATCTACCACTAAACCTTGCAATGTGAAAGGGTTTCAAGCCATCCCAGTTTTTTTCATCTGTCGCGTCTCGGGGTGTTGCCCCTCATAATGCAGAGTAAAATTTACGGGGTTTCAGCATAACACCTTTGCTTTTTTAAAATACGGAGTTTTGAACTTTATTTAAAATCGAAATTTTTTTTTTTCAATTTTTTTATGTATTTTATTCTTGTCTTATTTTTTGGGTTTAGTTTTCTTTTTTAAATTTTCTGTGTGCGTATGTGACTTCTCACGGGGTGGGAAATGAAATATTTAAATGTTTTAGTTTTTGTAGACATGCCATGAATAAGGAGCTATCGGCTCCGAAATGCGTCGGCCATGTTACGACTCCTCGTATCTTTTTTGGAATTTTTAATCTTTTTGCTACATTAAAGCTCCGGTATTCTTAAAGGGGTTTTGCCAAGACGGCTGTTCCCTACATCACACGCTGCTGCTGGTCCCCTGGGTCTTGAGATCGGGGCGTTCTCTGCTTGGGTAGTTTAAAAAACCCTCCCCCGACGCCTTGGGGGACTCTCGCACTGCGAGTCGGCGCGTCCGCCGGCTTTTTAGAGCAAAAACTAAAACTGGAGGCAGGGGGGCGGCAAAGACGGGAAAGTAGAGAAAGTAGAAAAACAAGATAAGGGGGTGGAGCAAGGAACTTGAAAATAAAAAGCGTAGACATGGGGAAGGGGGCGTGGCTAAGAATTGGAATCTGGAGAACAACCAGCACATCCCCCAAGCACAGTCCATGAAGATTCTGTGCGAGCAGGAAGGAGGGGGGAAGTGAGGAGCCGACAGACTGTCCTGGCCGGGGAGGGGAGCTACTGCGTATGTCAGGACGTGCTCGTTCCCGAGGGGGCTTCAGAGGAAGCGTAATGAATCACGCAAGCGCGGCCAGACAGGCAGGAGGCTTAGAACAGGTCGGCTCCAATGACAACCAGCTGTACACAATGATAAGGTAACGAAGGCTGCAGCTGTGGCACCTTACACTTTTTTTAATGACATGCAATTAGGAAAGTGCCAAACTTATGATTTCTAAGCATCCCACGTCGACTTTACATGGTGGCAAAACCCCTTTAACTAAAGCAAAGGTGTTACACTGGATATCTCTACTTGTTTGCTCTTACCAGTCTGAGGAGGTGACTTCCCCTTGATCCGAGCGTTTGCCTGCTGCTTCACTGCTTCACTGACCAGGTGAGCTGACTTGCTCTTTGATTAGAATTTACTGGTTGGTTAGGTGAGTGGTATTGAATGTGGCTTAAAAGTAGTGAGGTATCTCATTAGGGAGATGCACCATGTCAATATGTGGAGATTTAACACCTTTAGCGGCAGGTTCCAGCAGCCTTTTACAGAGTTCATTTGAGCTTTTAAGAAATCTATAAGTAGTCTTGTAATACTTATGCTTTTAAAGCCCTACACACAAAAGCAGACATGTATTTCCTATTGAGGGATGTGTTTTGGCATTAAAAATTTATTTTGACAGTAATAACTGTACAAAAAAAGCTTACTATCCTAAAATACTTTAAAACTGAAAGCATATATTCAATGTTATATGTTTTACATTTAAAATGTAGAATTAATTTACTCAGGTTTTATGTAGCTTTGTAAATGCAAAGTCTGCACAGAGAACGGTTTGTTGATTTGCATTCTGTTATGTATCTCTCTCTATACCAAGCACTTTTCAGTAAAATGATGTAGGAAAAACTATGTCACAGCTGTAGAGATCTGTCAACAAATATTTCGACTGTCTCCAATAATAACCAGCAGAATTGTGACTACAGGCAGTCCCTGGGTTACGAATCGGATAGGGACTGTAGGTTTGTTCTTAAGTTGAATTTGTGTATGTAAGTCGGAACAGGTATATTTATTAAATGTAACTATAGCACAAAGGGTTTGTTTTTAGCTTTGGATAGTGCAGGGAAGGGTTTTTACATTTGTTTTGCTGTCCGTGCCCCTGTTAAGAAGATTTTACCTCATTTTCCCCCCATTTGCTGCTGTAACATGTTGGCACTTGTTGTTCCACAGCTACTATCTGCTGTGGAACATGAAACTACAAGTGCCAGCATACCTCATGAGTCACTGTTTGTAACTAGGGGACAGATGTAAGTCGAAATGGTGTAAGTCGGGGACTGCCTGTGTAAGGTATTTTGTCTTTTTTGGCACGTAGGGGGATAGCCTTTGTCCACGTTTTTCCGGATTCAAGCCGCCCCCCTTCACATTCAGACGTTCATGTTCTGCCCAAAAACTGGGCAGAAGAATGAACATGTTCTAAGATTTCTGGATTGCTGGTGGTGTCAAAAACCGCCAGGTGGAAAATCCGTTCAGTGGGGACTTCTGCACGAATTTTCTATTAAAGTCTATGGGGAGCTTTGCTTGTCGTTATTCAGACGGTTTCTAAAACCGCAAAACCGTCTTAAAGACCGACCAATAACCCTTGCCGTGGGGACAAGCCCTAACTCTGGGCTATGATATAAGGTGTAAGTCCTGGATGACATTAGTAACGCGATTTTTGTTTAAAATAAATTTTATATGTAAATAGTATATTGTGTCGGGGCGGAGTACTCTAACTTGTTTTACCTTACTGTAGATAGTTCATACTTTGTTTTTTTTCATTTAGGGCTTGTCCCCACTGCACTGTTTTTCAGTCGGTTTTGCTGATGTTTTTTTTTTTTGAAAACCGTCTGCAAACCGTCTGACAAAATTTTACACGGACCTTAATGGAAAATCTGTGCAGCGGTCCCCACTGCACGGATATTACGCCGGACGGATTCTTAGACTGCTGGCGATCCGAAAAAGATTGAACATGTTCTTTCTTCTGCCTGGTTTTTGGGCGGCATATGAACATTTCTATGCGAAGGGGAAGGGCTTTTCTCCACAAACAGCAGAGAAAAGCCGTCCGCCTCCGGCTGTGTGCACGGCCCCAAAACAGTGCAGACACCAGTCAGGATTTCCGACCAGTATTTACACTGTGCCGTGTGACTGGCTCCTAAGGCTATGTTCACACAGCTTAAATTGGGGCGCATTTTGCTGCGTATTTTGCGACGTACTGTGCTCTAATACAAGCGAAATGCGCCACAGTCATTATGGTAATCCACAGTTCTCATAGAGAACTCTCCCAGGTGTACACTATGACGTGTGGGGAGAAGAGTGACATGCCATTTATTCACGGTGCTTATGCTCCGCGACCAACGCATGTTTATGGGGCTGGCGGGCTGCCTCCCTCCCGCATCGTGCGAGCTCCCGAACACCCGCCGTAATTGCACGGCGTACTGTACACCCTGCAGTTAGCCATGTGAACTGAGACCTAGATAGTTTGCATACATGTCCCCCTTAGGCTAAGGCTTTCTTTGGTGCCCACAGCACCCCTTTCACTTCATATAGTGCTCTGAAAAAAAGAAAGAAAGGGGAGCTCTGATTGGTTGTTATGGGCAACAAAGAAAGTCTTAGACGTAAGGCCCTAAGTGTTTTCTATTCTATCAATAACCAATACACTAGAAAATCTAAATCATCACAGTACAATAACCAAGTTTTTTCTTCTATTGTTGCAGAACTTTGCTGAGAATACCATGAATGAGCTTCTTGGATGGTATGGTTATGACAAGGTAGAGCTGAAAGACGGAGAGGATATTGAAATTAAGAACTACCATACAGATGGGGAGGGACGGCAGCATATTTCTGTTCTCAAAGGTAATGGAGCTTCTATATACTAAATAGATGGGAGAAATATGGAGCCAAAGACAGGAACTCCATAATTATTCACAGTGCTGCTAAGGCACTCATTTAGTACTACTTTCTTGTTCAAAGCAATCGATGTGGATGTTAATATATTTTCTTAATGTCCAAATAATGGAATGGTCATGGACAATACCCATTCACACTGCCAAGTTAGGACCATTTACTAAGAGAAACCCTATGGATCAGTGAAATGGCTAGTGACAAAATATTTTAACTAATTTCCATTATTAACAATACAAACAGTTATTTTATGTTTGACATAAAACAGTGTTCCCATTCTTTTAAAAAAATGTATCTAATACTAGTGATTGTTTAAATAAGTGCTCTTCCTATCAAAAGAGTTTCACTGAGGCTGATGCTGAACAGTTTGGAGGGTTTGACACACTAAGACAATGTCTTTTTATATCCCCAATAATTCATATGGATATCTTAAAGGGGTTGTCTCGCTACAATGATTGGGTTTTAATTAAAAGAGCTTTAAAAAAACAAGCAGCTTTGCAATATATGTTCATTACAAATGTCCTACTGATTTTGAGCTATCCCTGGTAGTAGGAGTGCATCAGCTCCTCAAATCACTATAGCAGCCGACCTGTTGATTTTTATCTCACTGGCTGTCAGTGCTGGTGACTCATCAGCTTTTCAATACAGGTCTGAGCACAGAGCCCCTCCCGCACAGTATGCTTCTGTAGGGAAGGGAGGAGGAGGGCTCTGGCTTCTGTGTCTGTGTGGATTAACCCTGTGTGTGCCTGCTCCCTCCTGCTCTATACACAGATTGAGGAGAGCAGAGGTGAGGCTGATCTGTGGTCAATACCATGTTACAGCAGTGAAGTGTGTTACTATAATCATGATGTGTCTGTGGAGCTTTGACTATACTAATAGAACAGATCAGGGGGGCATGTGAACAGTTCATGCTCTGCTGTATTAGTGACACATTGTGATTATAGTAACACACTTCACAGTCTGTTCTGACAGGGTTTGTTTGTTGTTGCTGGAGATGTTGAGATTTGTATGCTAAGCAGGGGGTATAGGAACACTTGCATCCCCCTGCTCTGCTATTAGCATACACAGTTTCACAGACCTCTGGCTCCACACTCATAGATCAGCCCTCTCACTGCTGTCTCCTGACTCTGTGGAGAGGAGCAGCAAGAGCCTGTAGCAGACCTAGGCAGGCACACACAGGGTTAACCCTGGCAGGAAACCCCCTCGCCCTTCCCTTGCTGTATAGAAGTTACTACAGTCAGAGGAGGAGAGCTGTCTGTGTGCTAAGGGGAGGGGGGAAGGGGAAGGAGAAGAGGCAGACAAGAAGCACGTCCCTGAATTCAGTGTGTCTGGCAGCATAGGATTTTTGAAGTAGGCTGAAAGCCTGTAGTGAGACAACTCCTTTAAAAGAGAATCACCCACTTGAGATCTATATCTATAAGTAAGGCTATATCTACACAGCAAAGAAAAATGAGCGTATTATCGGCGGTTTTAGGATTCTCGTAAAAAAACAACTTGTAGTCTACACAGGTCGTTTTTCTCTGCTTGTTTTCTGGTGTTGGCGTATAATAAAACATGTGGTATAATACGCCAGCATTTTGAGTTTTAGTCAATTGTATGGGCCTATAGCAAAAAAAACTAGAACCGACCGCGGTTTTTGCGCAAAATGTGACCAAAACCGGGGTCGTGCATCGCACTAAAAACGGTCAACTTTCAGACGGATTTTTGTCTGATGCTGTGTAGACATAGCCTAAGAGTGGGGAATTACTGAAAGTTTTAGTGGTGCATTACGTGAAAGGTCATTCATTTGAATTGCCATCAGATAGTTCTTCACCTCCTCCACAGTGGCTGCTGGGAATATGTGGCTGGCTTCAGCTTCCCCTGATGATACATCTGAATATGAGGGATTTTAGAAACTGCACCAATCAGCTGATCGGATGATTCTGAAATTGCTTCCTTTTAAATAATAATAATTTATTTAGTTATTATTTTATATTAAATAAATACTTGTTATGATAATAAACCTTAAGGCTATGTTCACACGGCTATGATTGGGGCGCATTTCGCCGTGTATCTTGCGGCGTACTGTGCTCAGATATGACCGAAATGCGTCCCAGTCATTACGGTAATCCACAGTTCTCATAGAGAAATATGGATTACGCCTCCTTTCCCCGCTCGTGCAATACGCCGCGGGGGGAGATAAGTGACATGTCAATTACTAGTGGTGAATACGCGCCGCTAGTAATGAATGTCTTTGGGGCTGCTGGACCCCCGCCCTGCGGGAGCACGCGCCGATCTTCCAAAGTGAGCTTCCGAAGTCCCGGCGTAATTGCGGGGCGTACTTACGCCCCGCAATTATGCCGTATGAACTTAGCCTAAAGGTCTCAGGGGTCATCAGCAAAGTATAGCTATCATTCTGAGCTGTATTATGTGAATGGACTATGTACATGGGCTTTCAATATGCCTGTCAGCACATCACAGCAGGTTGCCATAAGAAGCGCTTATTTTCTGCTTACAGGACATGCAAGCAATGGTGGAGAATTAGATTTTGTGCAGCCTTGCAGGCATAAGATAAAAACCACCCTTTCCTGCAATATTTACCATATACAAAAAAAGTGTTACTAATACAATCCTCTAATGCGATATTTAAAATGGCTGCAAACCAGAGCTTCAGTTCAAGTGAAGAACATCATTAAAGCTTCATACGTGGTCAGCTCTTTTGTTTTTAAAGAACTGCTGTGTTTTCAATGTAATTGCCAGTTTTGACAAAGTCACTTAACTTGACAAGTTTTGGCAATAACATGGCCCACACATAAAGGATTTTCATCCGTGTTCGGTTTATGACTGATTTGTCAAAACAGACACACTATGATTGGTGAGTACACGGACTGTGATTCTGGTTTTCTTATAAATGTGGAGTGCTAGCTTTGATTTAATTTTGCCCCATGCTAAAAAATAAGCAGAATAAATTACTAATTATTTATTTGGATTGATTTAGTTTTATTGCATTGTCTGAGAATGGAAACTGTTGAGTCGTCTTGCTTACTGAAACAGGGTATCATATAAAAAATGTTAATTGGCGAGATTCAGAAGTTCAAATTTCCTGTTACTTGTATGTTGACAGAATATTTCTGAGGCAAAAATAGCTCAAGTCATGAAGCTTGGGTTATGTGTTAAGAGCTGCCAGCATAAATAAGATTTGATATAACAGTATAGATTGTGATAATTTGTCTTTAACCAGGGCAATTAAATATTCACCGCTCTCCTGATAATTTAAAAACACAGCAGAAGAAAAATTGGGCCAACAAAGTGCTAATTACAACATACCAGCACAGAAAAAATAATGATTTAATGGTATGTGTTGTGTATGGAAAATATAGGAGCAACCTTCTAGTAATTAGGTCATTCTAACATTAAGTGGCCGTTCACACGGCTTATTCTGTGACTGATTCCAGCCGTATTGTGCGCCGTATTTGCGCTGCAGTACGGCTGGAATCCGTCCCAGTCATTACGGTAATCCACAGTTCTCAGAGAACTATGGATTCCGTCTCTTCTCCCCGCTCGGCGAATCCGCTGCGGGGGGAGAAAGTGACATGTGAATTATTTACGGCGTGTACGCACCGTGAATAATGAGTGTCTATGGGGCCGGCGAGCTGCCGTTCCCCCGCGTCTGCTGCACGGCAGCCGGCGTAATTGCGGGGCGAAATCCGTCCCCGCAATTACGTCGGCAATAAGCCGTGTGAACATTGCCTAAGAGGACCTGTGAGCAGTGTAAGTCTGGGGCACCTAGGGCTCACCAGTGGAATTTCACTTTGGGGGCCCATCAGTGGAATTTCATTCTGGGGTCCCACCCTACAGCTAGTCTACATGCATTTTATACTCTGCCTCTTGTTTTTTGTCTCTTTCTCTCCGCCTTTCTGCCTCTCCCAAAGATGTGTATGCAGTTTAAAAGAAACTCCAGGCCTGCTATGCTAAGGGGCCCACTGGAGGTTTCTCCTGTAACCCTGTGGGCCAGTCTGAGCCTGCCTGTGAGATCCTTTAAAAAAATCATCAGTAAGCATCCATTGATTGCCACTGCTCCACTGATTTATCTTATTTTTATTTATTTCTCTAGGTCTATTTGTTAGCCATTGATGCCATAAGTTCTGGTGTCCTGTGTGTCAACTGGGTGGTCTAAACTCCTCAGTTCTGAATGGGGAGAGCTCGCAGATTCAGAACCTCTAGAGAACTGAGCAGTGGTGATCACACTCTTGACACCCTTGTGGGATTATTGCTAAGACTTTCATGTGGCGTCCAACACTGCTTAGTTTTCCAGAGGGCGTGAACTTGAGCAATCTCTGAACTCAGAACTGAGAGGTAGAGACCATTCTTTTCACAGTCTAGAGACTTATTAGCATATTGAGCACTGGAACTAATGAATTTAGTTCTGCATTTTTAAGAGGACCTTATAAGTCCTTGTAAGCAGTTTTACACTAATTCTGTCTCTTGTGGTTGGTTCTATATCAGTGA
Organism: Phyllomedusa bahiana; assembly: GCA_025379985.1. Lineage (NCBI taxonomy): Eukaryota > Metazoa > Chordata > Amphibia > Anura > Hylidae > Phyllomedusa > Phyllomedusa bahiana. Next base: position 8,839 of record JAODAL010020104.1, read on the forward strand.
TTAGCATATCTAGAATCTCTGTAACTAGTGGAGCCATTACACTGATAAGTGCAGGATAGTTAATATTCAGTAAAAACAAGGTACATGTGCTGTGAGGACTGAAAACAATGGCTTATCTGTAATCTTGTTAGACATTGTGAGGAAGATGACAAAAGATGATAAAAAACAAAAATGGGAACAGCACAGAAATTCCACATAAGACCATAAAAGGTCAATAAAAATGCAAAGTCCGTCCCAAGGCGAGCAAGCCTCAAACTCACCACCGTTGAATACAAAAAGATGGTTTGGACGACAGCATAGTAAAAGCAGGAATCAGCTTTATTCCAGAGTGAGAGACACCATCACAACGTTTCGGCCTGTCAGTGTTGAAAAAGGCCATGCACTGACAGGCCGAAACGTTGTGATGGTGTCTCTCACTCTGGAATAAAGCTGATTCCTGCTTTTACTATGTTGTCGTCCAAACCATCTTTTTGTATCCAAAAGATGACAAAAGTCAGCCCCGCTCCAGCTTCAAATTAACTCAAGTTTACAGGACTGCAAAAGTCACCCAGCTCCCTGCTGTGCAACACATGTCCTTGAGGAAGCCATCGAATAGGCCAAAGGACAGCAAGACCTGGTTGTCAAATGCCAGAAAGGAGGCTGTTCCAGCAGGGAGTCTCAGCATCAAAGGTTTGTCGTTTAATTTTGTTAGCACCTTGGCCAGGGCTCTGCTCTCAGAACCCCCACATCAAACAGTCATACGAGTCTGGGCGGTGCTGATATTTCATAAGGACTAGAGAAGAACCGTGCATCACAGGTCCACCCCCTTTTCATATTTTTAAATATGAAACTTCCCGCATTTGTAGGGCACAGGGGAAGGAAGAAACTCAAGTTTGGCATTAGAAACCAAGTACGACGCCCGCGTTTAATACCAGGTCGTAGCTTAAGCCCATCCGGTGCGGATGGTATCCCTGGCTCGGCTCTGTTCCAATGCCCTGCCACAGTATGACCCATTTTGTGTCCAAGGCCAAAAACAGCATGGCCCATGAGGGAGGAGAGTGTAAACCAGGGCGTGACACGGAGTTTGAAGGGGGTGCGACGTGGGATGTCCCAGTGCTGTTTTAACGCGAAGCCAGGTGGGTCCAGTTGTCGTTTCCATTGGAAAGGGGTTACGCAGAGCGTACAGGAGCGTCCAGAACCAGCAGGCTACATTCACCCCGGTGTATGCCAGCACAAGGATAACCTAAGGTTAATAGATGCTGCCTCTTTGTAACCATATCCGTATTTGCACCTCTGACCAATATCTGTATTGTATTGTCCCTATGTATATATTGCTTGTCTAGTGTGCCCCCCAAGGTAATTAAAACTATAAACTTTAATCCTGAGCTATTCTGTTGTCTTGATCGCCCCAATCTCACGTGTTCTTGTTCTCGGTCTTTGAAATATCGCTACCCAAGGCCGGCTGTCTGTAAGTCTGTAACGGACCAGGCTGATAGCCAACGAGGAACTGGTGGCAGTCTACTGGACTAGCAGAGTTCTGTTTCACCAGTGTGGGTAAACAGATCTGTCCCAGCCGTTCAAGGTTGCGGGCGAGTAGGGTATCCTCTCGCACTCCCTTGGTCTTCCTGTGCCCGTGTTGACAGGGGTTAACTGTGAAACCACATCCGGCTGACCTTGTGCACCCCTAAGGAGAGCACAACATCACGATACACCTTCATCAGGCTGTCGACCCTTGAGTGGGCCCTAGCTTTTCCTGACAGTTTTTAGTTTAGTTTAGCTCAGTTGGTCCATGGGGTGATAGCACTCTCTGCTCTAAGGTTTCTGCTCTAATCAGATAACAGAGTAAGGGTCAGGGAACCAGATAACCATAGAAACCTGTGTGTACTCAGAGCACATAAAATGTCTCTTACCTCATGACTAACGTAAATTCTATTGAACAGTGTATTTAGAAAAAGTCTTCATTTAACTAACCATTCATGTTGAAATCTAATCTTTGTAGTAAGAAAACTCCTTTAATGCAGTTACACCAGTTTTTTGGCATAGTTACAGTAATTAATGTAATGAATGCTTATGTATGAAGGTTACCTGCCACTTTTCCTGGCACAGACTTTTTATTTGTGATGAATTAAACAGCACATGACCTTCCAGTTGTACAGTGTGTAAAAAAATTACTAAGCCGGTACTTATCATTGTTTTTTAAATTCACATATAAATAATACTAGCATACAGTGCCAACATAATACCACACATAATAATGCCTTTAAATGCTCAAATTATACCACTAAGGTAAAAAAAACAGTTAAGTATGTAAGTGAAATAACCATGAAGTGCATATTGCTGCTATACAACATCTGCATAATGTCATCTGTATCAAACCCTACTAAACTTTTTTTGCTGAAACAGTGCATTGTGCTCAAACATTAGTTGAAATATCCCCACCATACTGTGCTCAAATATTACCTCATAATGTGGTAATCCCGACAAAGTAACCACCTCCAAATACATGCTCTATTATACTTACATTCACTCTATACTACATATACACTTTTTAATTTTCCCACAACAATCTAAAAAACAAACCTTAATGATGTACATGCACACACACACAAATATTGTACCACAAAAATGCAACTGAAGCGGGACTGGGAAACGATAGGCAACTATAGCAGCTGTTTTGGTGCCAAAATGCCAAAAAAAGGGGGCCCAAAGAGGATAAGCTGGCAACATTTCCAGGGGGTGGGCAGAAAAAAGCATTTTTTTAAATTTTCTTTCCCATGTATAATTTTGCACAACCACGCACACATGTATTAGCCTAAAAGCACACATACATAAACAAATTCACATATACACAAATATAGACATACACACCCACATATATATACACACATACACACACATTAACACTAAAATACTCCCCACACAATATACATCCCCCCACAATATAACCCAAACAACAAAACCCACACCCCCGGCCCACTTTATTGGGTACACCTGCCCCAAGCCGTTAACACTAATTTTAATCACCAATCACATGGCGCAATCAGTCATTTAGGCATTTTAACATGGTCAAGACAATCCCTGCATTAAAACCGACACATATTGGGAAAAAAGGTGTTTTGAGTGCCTTTGGAACGGGGCAGGGTTGTTGGTGCAAAAAGGGCTGGTCTGAGTATTCAAACGCTAACCCCGGGGTTTTTTCCCCCCAAAACCCACCCTTAGGGTTTACAAAAAAGGCCCCGAAAAAAAAAAAACATCCATGAGCGGCAGCCTGTGGGGGAAATCCCTTGTTGATGCCAGAGGTCAAAGAAAAGGGGCCCGACTGGTTCGGTGATAAAAAGGCAACAGTGACTAAAATAGCCCCCTTACAACCAAGGTAGGCAGAAGAGCATCTCTGAACGCACAGAAAGGCGAACTTTGGGGCAGATGGCTACGCACAGAAGACCACACCCCGGGGGGCCACTCCTTTCGTAAAACGGGAAACTGGGCTCCAATTTCCCAAGCTCATCAAATTGGACATAAAATTGGAAAAAAAGTTGCCGGTTGATGATCCGATTTCTGCGCACATTTGGATGGGAGGGTCAAAATTTTTTGGGGTCAACAAAAATGAAAACATGGATCCTCCGCCCTTTATCAAAGGGTTTAGGGTGGTGGGGGTGTTGGGGTTTGGGGGAAAATTTTCTTGGGATCTTTGGGCCCCTTGGTACCAAATTTGGATCTTTTCAACACCTTTTGGTCTATGCCACGAAAATTAGGCAGTTCGAAGGCAAAAGGGGGTCCAACCCTTTCAGCATGGTGTACCAATAAATGGGCCGGGGAGTGTATAAACAGTAAACAAGTTTACATACAAAAATAAAAAACAATATGTATGTTTTTCTCACTATCTGCATGAAACTAAAAACCCTTACCATTTCAGGTCAATTAGGATTACCAAAAATTATTTAATTTGTCAAATGACCCGAACAAGAAGAGCGACCATTTCTAAGGCATTTTTTTACTTTGCAAAATCAAAAAATTTTACATACATTTTTTTTTGGACATTGCCCTTAAAATGATGACTTGAGTCAAACAATTTTGGGTATCACAATAGTTGTTTGGAATTTTGGCCCCCTTTTTTTGACAGTTGGTTAAAAGACCCTGTTTTTTAGGTCGCCTTGCTGCACCTGTTTTTAGCTTTGCCCCTAAATTTTCAAAAGGGTTAATAGGGTTTTTGGGTGGCCCCCCAAAAATTGACTCGGTTATCCTTAAACCACTTTGTTTTCAATTTTTGGGAGATGCTACGGGGCATTATCCCTTTGGGGGACACATTTCCCCCAAACTTAAACTTCCGGCCGCGTCTTAAGCTGTTGTTCAGTATTCCACATAATTTTCTTTCCCAGATCCCCCCTATTTTTGTGAAGTGCACCAATCCCTGCTGCAGCAAAACAACCCTCCAATCCTCCAAACGTAACAATGGTCATTATGGCCAAACAGTTAAATTTTAGTTTCGTCAGAACACAGGACATGTCTCCAAAAATGTAGGTCTTTGTTCCTGTATGCATTTGCAAACATAAATCTAGCTTTTATATGTTTCTTTTGGAGTAATGACTTCTTCCTGACAGAGTGGCCTTTTAGCCCATGCTGATATACTATTCGTTTCACTGTGGATAATGACACAATCTTACCAGCTTCTGCCAGCATCTTCACAAGGTCTTTTGCTTTTGTTCTTTGGTTGATATGCCTATGTCGGACAAAAGCACAGTCATCTCTGAGACACAGAACCCATCTGATGACTGCACATTCCCATCTTGTTTGTACTTGTGTATAATTGTTTGTACAGATGAACAAAGCACCTTCAAGTAACTGTAAATTGCACCCAAGGATGATCCAGACTTGTGCAAGTCCACAATTCTCTTCCTAATATGTTAGCTGATTTCTTTAGACTTTCCCATGATGTTACACACAGAAGCAGTGTGTTTCTGGTGTGCATTGAAAATATATCACAGGTGTGTCTCTAATTAACTCAGATATTGCCAATAAACCTATCAGAAGCTACCAAAGTCATGACATCACAATATGGGCTGTCCCAAATAGTTTAAAGGCATAGTAATCCTAGTGTATGTAAACCTTTGACTTTACAGAAAGTAATAAAATGCCGTTAAAAATTATATATCTCTCAATCATTATTCTGGCATTTGGCAAAGTGTATGTAAACTTCTGGTTTCAACTGTAAACACACATACATACATACATACATACATACATACATATACACACACACATTAAGAAACAAACACACATAAGCACAAAATTTCCCTTACCCTTTGTCAGACAGCAGCATAGAAAACTTTGGTGCAGTTATTGTATTGGCTCTTTGCTGTGCCCTTACCACCATGCTTGAATGTGGCCTAAAAGCCATTTAAAAAGAGCTAGGACCCTACAGCTGTCTAAAGAATGAAGTAGTATCATTCCAAGTTCACAGTTCTGAAACCATCATGCATGGTCCCAGTAACTTTGTATGCAGAGTTCGAGTATTTGTGCACTGTGTGCTACTTCTCCCTTCTACCCCTAAAATTGTAGTTTATTAATAGATGACATTTCTAATTATTTCCATGACAGACAACTTTTAAAATCTGAAGACCTTTTAAACTACAAGAGAAAGTTTTAGTTCATGAGATGTGGAAATGCAATTAGTGCATTAGATTAAAGGGGTTGTCTCACTACATTGATTCATCTTAACTCAGTCCTGTTTTCTCAGTTTCATTTTTGAATTCAGGGATGTGTTTACTGGCTGACTACTGGCCTGTGGTGAGAACTGCTGAGACACCAGGTCTTAGCTAAGCTGGCAAGCTATCATGAGAGATAAAACCAGTCTGTACCTATCGCGACCAGGAGCTGATGCCAGCCCTACAAGAGGGATATCTCAGAATAGGTAGGATACGGTTAATGGACATATATTGCAAAGTGACTTGTTTTTACAAGATCTTTAACATAAAAAGCAATCCTTGTAGTGAGACAACCCCTTTAAGGAACAATGTCTAGTAGACAGCTTCTACCTAGAAGTTACTTTGCAAATCAAGTGCACAAGGCTTTTCTTGTGAAGGCAAAGCAAATGTTCTCCAATCAAGTTCTTGCTAGATCATGAAGTAAGTTAATTACCATGCAAAGAGCACTGCCGAGGTTTAAAAACAGCTCCTCAATACTACTACATGCTGTCCTCACAGTCTTTCATTTGAGAAACCTCTTTGTAGCTGTCAGGGCTTATTGTCCATTCTGAATGCATCAATTGCCAGTCACTGTTCACTCAGACTTGACTTTTTTCTCTGCTGGTACTCATATGTAACACATATTCTTCTCAGTTAACAGATTCTGAGCTTAAAAAACAAAATAAATATTAAATTAAAGGAATCTATGAACCACACCATTAATGTCATAACTTTTTCATTGTAACCTAATTTATTTTAGGAACAAAACTACACCCTTATGATCCATGTAAAAAATCTTTCAGTCCTCTTAAATTTTGTAACCTGATACTGAAATGTAAGCAACAATAGTTGCAACCAAACAGTAAAATGTTAGGGGCAAAATTTGAGAACGAATTTTAAAATACCTCTACCCCCTTTTTTAGGTGTTTCTGCTATCTTTGATGTATATTTTATTATTGGTACATAATTAATAAACTTATTTTCATTATAATCCCCCAGCAAATTCTAAGTATTTAGGGCCCCTATTATATAGGTAAGAATATATGTCCCCCCCAGTAGGTTATAGGGCCTCCCAGTCTGTAAGTAGGTATATATGTCGCCCGAGTAGGTTATAGGACTTCCCAGTCTGTAGGTAGGTTTATATGTTCCCCAGTAGGTTATTGGGCCCACCAGTCTGTAAGTAGGTATATATGTTCCCCAGTAGGTTATAGGACCCCTCAGTCTATAGGTAGTTCTATACGCCCTCCCAGTAGGTAATTGGGTCACCCAGTCTGTAGGTAGGTATATATGTCCCCAGTAGGTTATAGGTTCCCCAGTCTGTAGGTAGGTATAGATGTCCCTCAGTAGGTTATAGGGCCCCCAGTATGTATATAGGTCTATAGGGCCAATTAAAAATAAAAAAACTAATAATACTCTCCTCTCCCCATTCCTCTGACATGGCACTGGGTTCCTGCACAGGAGACATGATGTCATCATGCTGCGCAAGCCATGTGATGACATTTTCACGCAGCCTCTGCTGTACACTTGCCCGCTCTCTACTCTGCAATAGCTTTCAAGTGTATATGTCTCCAGAAGACAGGGGCCTGGAACCTGATGACAGACTGACATTTTGTCGGTTAAGGTCAAAGGCAGTTTTGCCACAGATAAAACTGCATAGTGACATCCCTGAACGTTTCTCTAAAATAATAATAAGTCTTTATAGGATCAGACTGAGGCCTGTGCAGCTTTCTTGTAAAAATATTGTGTCTGGAAAACATTTTCAAATAGTACTCTTCCCAATATACCACTATATACCAAATACCAACTTACCACCAGTACATTGCTAAATCTAAACAAAAAAAGCCTGTTTCCTAATATAATATGGACACATTTCTGCTCCAGGGTTGCAGCTGCAAGTCTGCCATTCTATCAGCTGGTCTCATGACTTGAACTAACAGCATCATAGGGATATATGATGCTCTTCGTTTGAGCCATTAAAACTATGGCTGGATTGGGATGTAGCCGTAATACAGGTGCAGAAATGCACATGTGAAACTGGCCTAAATTGAAATACAGCTACTATATACTACCGCCTACACTGTGCACATCTGACAGCAAAATAAGTTACTGGAGATGGGTCTTTTTATCCACAGGATATGCCATAAATATCCGAGAGGTGCGGGTCCACCTTTGGAACCAACACCTGTATCCAGACCCCTTTCCTTTCTGGTGAGACAGCTTCTTTGGGGTGGGAATTGAACAGAAAGCACCCTAGAATTGCAGAAATAGCTTGCTATGTTTCTTTAAAGGGGTTGCCACTATATTGATTCATCCTACCTCAGTCCTGTTGTCTTGGTTTCATTTTGAATTCAGGGACGTGTTTACTGGCTTCTACTTGGCTGCAGTAGAAGCCAGGTCTGTAGCTATAGCAACCAGTGTTGGCAGTCTATCATGAGAGATTGCACAGGTCTGTAGCCATAACAACCTGAGAAGCTGATGCAGCCCATACGAGAGGGGATAGATCAGAATAGGTAGGATACTGTTAATGGACACATATTGCAAAGTGACTTGTTTTTACAAAATGTTTAACATAAAAAGCAATCCTTGCAGTGAGACAACCTCTTTAAATCCTATATAAATTAATTGTAGTAACGAAAACACTGCATCTCACTGTGATAGGCTGCTTCCATGACTTCTCTTCACTTCTTTAGGAATGAAGGGACACAATGACCCTGATTTATCAAAACTGTCAAAGAGTAAAACTGTGTTCACGTGGTATTACTTGCTACATTGCAGGTATCCATTGTGGTATCGGAAAAAAATACCCCGACAGATGCCACGACTTGTGGCACACCACTCTACTGTGATCCATAGAGATCAATAGGGCAAATTTAGTTCTATGTGGACAGCATTTGCTCTGTTTTCCAGCTGTGTATGCTTTCCATGCAGGGCTCAAAAGTGTGGGAAATAGAGTCCACATAGTCCACATAAGACTACACTTGCTCTATTCATCTCTATCGGACTGCAGGGGTTGTGTTGCGGTATTCATCAGGCTATCTTTTTGAACATTAAAAGACAATTTTACTACTAGACAGTTTTGATAAATGAGGCCCTATGAGCTTGACCGTGTCCATAATCCTGGTCCAATCTTCTGCATTCAGGCGGGACAGTTTTTTACAGAATCACAGCAAGTGAAAAACACAAACCACTTTCTAACTTGCCCTTGAGGGTTAGAAACCAGTGGATTCGATTCTCATGCAATACAATTATAAATTCTGAAAATATGGTACATTAAAAAAGGATGGATTATTCATTTGAAAAAAGCACGTTGTAAAATTATTCCCACAGGAAATGAAGAGGAATTTATATTTCATTTCATTCAGTCATTATCAACAGTTTTATGGATTGCAGGTGTCTTAGCATGCAGGTGTCCCTGTTTTCCTGAGCATTTGTTGATAGAGCTTGTTGGTGGCCAATATTATTCCAGTTATTACTGCTGAAATAGAAGCGATGTGTGATACAACTTTATACTGTCATTTATGAGGGAGTTCATGTAATCCCCTCTGTTACTGTTGATTCTAGGGCTCCATCAAAGACAAACACAGAAGTGGCAGAATTAGTCTAGTTAACACTGTCAGTTTGCAAGTGAGAACTTGTACAACAAATTACTGTTGGGTGTTTTTGGCCAAACTTAGTCACTTATAGAAATTCAAGTGTCTAGATATTTGTATAAAACTGCATGATTATCCTGTGTTTCACAGGAACAGAAACTCAGTAGAGAAACCAATATGAGACTTCCCTGATTTAAAAATAAACTGATACTAGCACATAATGGAGTAGCATATAAATTGGGTTTGTTTTTCTGGAGATTCTCTAACCGTAGTAGAAAAAGTTTAATTTTTTTTTATTACTATCCAGTTAACAATAACACTTGATAATCCAGCACTGATCATATCCTGTTAATGATAGATTGAATAAATCTACAAGTTTTGGAATCATCACACTTAGGCCTCGTTCACACGGCTTATTTTGCCGTGGATTGGCGCCGTACTGCGCGCCGGCTTTGCGCTGCAGTACGGCGCCAATCCGTCGGAGTAATTACGGTAATCCACAGTTCTCATAGAGAACAGTGGATTGCGTCGCTCCTCCCCGCTCGGCGAATCCGCCGGGCGGGGAGAAAGTGACATGCACATTATCCAGGCGCAATACGCGCCGTGGATAATGCAAGTCTATGGGGCCGGGGAGCGGCGCCCCCGCCGCGCTCCGGCCCCGCCCCGTCCCACCCCTTATTTACGACGGATTTGTGAGCCGGATTGCACTCACAAATCCATCGGGAATAAGCCGTGTGAACACGGCCTTAGGCCATGTTCACGCGGCTTAAAATTGGACGTATTTCAGTCCGTAATTACGCGCCGGAGTGCACAAATTACGGCTGGAATACATACCAGTCATTACGGTAATCCACAGTTCTCATAGAGAACTATGGATTACGTCTCCTCTCCCGGCTGGGCAAATACGCCGTGGGGGGATATAATTGACATGTTAATTACCAGCACCGAATCCACGCCGCTGGTAATGCAAGTCTATGGGCCGGCGAGGTGCCGGCCCCCCGCTCCCGCCCCTGGCTACACGCCGTAATTGCGGGGCGTAATTACGCCCTGCATTTAAGCCGTGTGAACCTAGCCTTAGACTATGTCCACACAGCAGAGGATAAACTACTCGTCGGATTCTAACCAGTGTATTTTACACTCGGTATTTGTTTTTTGCACCATTTTCTTCCTTTTTTTTGCCACAGTTTTTGGGTATCCCACTCAATTGAATAGTACTATAATCCGACGTTTTAGAATGAAATACAGTGAATTATAGAACATGTTCTAAGTTTTTTGAACCGATTTTTGGATTTTTAAGCCGACCTCAAATAATCTGATTTGTGTAGACTAGAGCTTGGATTTTCTATCAAGATTTTTGGGGATGATTTACAGTCAGATTTTTCCTGATTCAAAATACCGAATCTGTTTAGAAATCAGACTGTAAATCACTGTCGTGTAAATGTAGCCTTAGGGTAGTTTTACAGCATAGCTTTTTTTGAAAAAATGCCACAGCAGTTTTTGATACTTTTTCATATTTGGAAAACAGAGTGCCAACATGAAAGTTATCAATGGAAACAATAAAAAGGATTATAAAACTCCTTCAAGGTGAAGGGTGGCAAAAAGATGTTGGCTGTTGCCAGTCAACTGTGTGTGAATTTGGTACACATATAAACAAGTGGTGAGTTTAAGGCTATGTCCACACTGCACATGATTACGATCGTATCTCCGGCGCTTTTTGTTTTTTAAAAGCGCCGGAGATACGATCGTCAGTGCGGTGCCATAGACGGCAATAGAAAAGACGAGTTGCTGTCTACACAGCTCGTCTTTTCTCTGCTCGTCTTTCGGCAGCGGCGTATTATACAACATGTTGTATAATATGCCGGTGCTTCTCATCTTCTTGACGTCTTCCCATACAATGCTATTGTATGGGGGATGTCGGGAAAACGAGAAGCGGCCACGGCTTTTGCAATAAGCGTGACAAAAGCCGCGGTCCTGCATCAGAGAAAGAACGGCCGCTTTAAGGGCCGTTTTTTCTCTGATGCAGTGTAGACATAGCCTTAAAAAGAAAAACACATGAGTAAACCAAAGAAGAAAAAGTGTCAGCTCAAAGCAATATCTCTTAAAAATAGAAAATGTAAAAAAACCATTGAAGCAAAAGGATGGAAACAGAAATGAATGTCCATGACACAATGGTAAGAAATCTGCTGACTAAAATTATGGGATTTACACTTAGAAAATATGCACAAAAACAGCAATAACCGCTAAACAAGAGAAAACTAGATTACAGTGGGCTAAAGAAAAGAAATATTGAAGTGTGGACTATAAACATAAGGGGCCACATGTATGAAAACGGTTTAGGTTTAAAACTCACTTTTTTGCCCATAGTACCCTACGGACAACAAAGTGAATTTTAGATCTAAACAGTTTTCATACATGTGGCACAAAGTTATATTTATTGATAAATCACCAATCTGAATGGCTCAAGAAGATGCTGCTGGAATTTTTGTCTGGTTCCATTCTAATGACACATATAAAGATGACGCCTGAAGGAACACATTTACTTACTATATGATATGGAGATGCATGTCAGGTAAATGATCATGGGACATAGCAATCATTACCTCAACAGTCAATGCACAGGTGTATATATAGAAATTGTAGACATTTGTCTCATTCCATAGAAAATAGATTTGGTGATGACTATGTTAGTTTTCAGGAAAATGGTGAATCTAGCCTCAGAGCAAAGAGCATTAAATCTTTTCTTTAGGATTGAAATATTGATGACATAACCAGCAAACACTCTGGATGTCAATCCAATTGAATATTACTGGCGGAAAACAAACAATCAAAAATTGGTTCATGACAAGGATCCATCTTGCAAAGTTTATCTGCCAAGTTTTTTTCCCAAAAAGTTTAAACCTGCTGGATGTAGAATTTTGTTTATCGTTAATAAGGTCCAGGCCTCAAAGAATTCAGACATCTCAAAAGCTAAGGGAGAAGCAACAAAGTAGTAATTGGGATTGTTTGTTGATTATATAATATAATTTCTTTCCTCAACATTAATTGATTTTAAAATATTTTTTTATGCTTGACCTGGAAAATTATACTCATGAAAGACAGTGTTCCCTTCTGGAAGATAGTAACTGATCATAGAAAATAGTGCCCAATCTTGGAAAATAAACCTTCAAAAACTAGTGCCACTTCCTGGAAACCAATGCTACTTCTAGCACTAGTGCCACCTCTTCTCTACAGAAAAGATCCCAGAAAGAGTGGAGTGGTTAAGGCCAATTGTGGGCCCTGAGCTTTTCACAGCACAATAAATATTGGTGATGCATGACAATGACGTCCCATATGTGATAGCACCAAATTGTAGACTGGGGTCTATAGTGGCTTTTGGATGGAAGGACAGAAAACCTATGGTTTCCTGCTCTGCCATAGGTGTGTATCACAAAATGTCCATACCCTGGATTCCTTGGGGGTGGGGATTGCTCACAATCAACCAACCCACCAACTCACCCACCACCCTGAATGCAGGCCTTGAAATAAACCATATTTCTACATAATTACCTGAAAACATGTAGATATACGTTTTTCTGTTGTGGAAGTGGAAAATAACATGCATTCTTATGCAAGGCTCAAATCATAAGAAAAAACGGAACAAAAGTAAAACTTGATAAATAGTAGTTTCTGTGAAAACATAGCCCTAGGCTAAAGGACGTAATGACACTAAAATTAGAAGGTTGTTGAGTGGTTAGTGTATATCAGAATACAGCCCAAAGCATAAAATAAATGTATTTAAGGCCCCAGCAATTACTTAGCATTATATGTCATAACCTTAACTGACTACAACAGAAATGTACAAAATGTAAAGTGTAATGGGTATAAAGACTATGACACTAATAATCAACTAAAAAAAAGTACAAAAGACCATGTATAAAACAATGGTTTGCCTTGCGGGGTGTTTCTGGTATATAGTATTTAAAAGAGGTGCACAGAAGGACAACTAGTGAACACCAAAGACTTAATGATGTGTGTGTATGGTGAAGTTCAACTGATGAAGAGCTACTATAGCTGAAAATTTTAATGCTGGCTTTAACATAAAAGTGTCAGAACATACAGGGAATCACAGCTACAATGGACAGAATTTCCATGCTAAAGCCTGTCCACCCCAGAAAGTGGCCATAAGGCATGTGAGTATCAGGACTGGAGCAATAGATGTAGTTGTTCTGGTATGAAAAATGACCTTTTCTTGCACATCATGAGTGGGAAGAGAAAGCACCAAGATCCACTATGAAAGAAGACAAGCCAGTGGTGTTCACATCATAGTCTAAGCAATGTTCCTCAGGGAAACCTTGCATCCTGTCTTTTATATGAATGTTGCCTGAATGTGTACTACCAACATAAACATTGTGGCAGACCTGTTCACGGCAATAGTGTTTCCTAATGGTAGTGGTCATCTTTACTAGTCCAGCATTGTTTAAAGAATGTTACAAAGCGTTCAAAGTGTTAAACTCCAAATTCCTTAGAACGTAAAGGGGTTGTCTCACTCCATCAATTCATCTTACCTCAGTCCTGTTTTCTTGGTTTAATTTTTTAATTCAAGGGTGTGTTTACTGGCTACTGCGGGCTTTATTGGCCCGAGGGGATGAGTTGCTGAGGACACCAGGTCTGTAGCTATAGCAACCAGTGCTGGAAGCCTATCAAGAGAGATCAAATAGGTCTGTAACTATAGGGACCTGAGGAGCTGATGCAGCCCATACAAGAGGTGATATCTCAGAATAGGTAGGACACTGTTAATGGACACATATTGCAAAGTGACTTGATTTTGCAAGATCTTTAACATAAAAAACAATCCTTGAAGTGAGAAAACCCCTTTAAAGGATCTACTTCTAATGTGATGGTACTAGCTATGAAAGGACACCTTCAGAGGTCTCGTGACCATTCCTTGAAGTAAGAGGTGTTTTCATGGCACATGGTAGACACAATATTTAGCAGACTTGTTTTGTCTGATCGGTGTATATGGCAGAGTATAAAGAGTCTGAAGAATCAGAAATATTGAAGAATAAGACAATAGTAAACTACTGTAGCAATGCACAAAATTAGTATATACATAAACTTATATATTGTTTTCATTTTATTTCAGAAAATTCATTGCCAAAGCCAAAAGTATCAGAGGAAAGTGTTATCTTACCATTCAATACGAATTTAAATTATTCAGGGCTTGCTGCAGGAAATGGGCTCACAGAACTACCAGCAGGGTCAAAGGATCATGGAAATCATGGAAATATGCCAATTGTGGTACCTTTAATTCCTCCTCCTTTCATGAAACCACCAGCAGGTACAGAATTTCTTTTTTCTACTATTTGTATTAGTAAAATATAATGACTTATAACTCAGTAATGAATATAAATGTCCTCATGCTGTTGTAAATAGATAAGTACTTTACCAATTAAGCAGAAAATAGGAATAGTGAACATCCCTTGACAATTTAAACCATTACAATTGACATTGTACAGTTGTGTTCTTGCAATGAAAAAATAGCTGTGAGTTTAAAATTGAATGTGTGTTAAAAATGCAGAAGTAGAACAGTCTATGTATTTAATTTGTACGGAATACAAATCTTATAATACCATGCAATTTAATAAATGAAGTTTTAAGCTAATAAGTATGTGTTCACAACCATGTATTAAATGATAATACTGGTATTAAAAGTTGCTAATGTTTAAAATAGCTATTATACATTATTTAAGTATATCATACCTAACTTTAGGCTAGTTTAGCAATAGACAAAACATTATTAAATACAATTGTGAATAAACTAAATCCAATAGTAAGTACTACTTCATTTTTCCCATTCACTATTGGATTCTTATATAGTGTACTGGTGCTTTCTGAAATATCATGACAGGGGCGTTCCCATTTCAGACTATAAGATATGCCAGAAATGTCTCATAGATACAGGTTCCACCTCTGATACCTGCACCTATCATGGTAATGAGCCACCATAATTCTCTGTAAAACAGAGAGGAGGTAACATCTGCGTGACACTCTCTCTTCCTTTAAATGGGAGATTCAAGTACACCGCACAGTTGTACTCAGAGCTCCCATTAAACAGAATGGAGGTACCTGCACAAGCCTGATATGCTCTCTGTTCTACACAGAGGCTTTTGGGGGTTCATTTTTAAGGCAGGTGCAGGACTTTTGACATGCCATAAATGTTTGAGATGGAAACCCCCAAGTTGTTATGGTTTATAAACACTCTTCTAAGAGCTAGACATCGAGTAATGCCTCATTTACATGACTATACTGAAAAATGTTTGTTCTTGATGGATTGCTGTCCATAATGTCTACATTATATCTGTACTGGTTATATAAAGTTGCTGCATCTTCCACAGAAATTTGCAAACAGATGTGAGCAATGTAATGTCAGACAGCGTGGGTCAAGGTGCTAAGTAATTAGTGATTCACCCATAGCCACTTCTGCAGACCGTTGCCCTGGGGGCTTTAGACTCTGAACCTACCATCCTGTTTATGATGCATCTCCCACAACTGGTCATAAATTTCATTAGACTATGCGGCTACTAGATAGTAACACTGTCACTTTGAACTACATTTTATGTCTGTTGTTTTAGTAGTATTCAACACTTATTTTTTCCCATTGCCTAGACACAAATGCAAACAAACAGGAGTCAGTTTTTTTATTGGTGTCAAAAGGGAAATATTCTATCAATGTGCATAATAATAGAACATGTTGTGAAGATGTAAACAGTATAACCATGTGGCTATCTAATTCAAATGAATGCACATGCACTCCAAACCTTCCAAGCATGTGAGTGATATAGAAATGAAATCTACCCATGTAAATGAGGTCTGAGAAAGCACTCAGCAAATTCTGAATAATATGACCATCAGTACACGAGTGGAATTAAAAATGGGTTTCCAACGAATGCTTTTCAGTGCTACCGGTCGGATCAAGCTAGCTGTGAGTAAACCATATTACCTAATAAGGATGGCAGGGAGCAGGGCCGGGACAATGGGTAGGCGAAGATAGGCGACCGCCTAGGGCCCCACTTCATCCCAGGCAGGAAGGGGGCGCAAATAGGTATGGAGTGGGCTGAATTTTACATTTTGAGCATAGGGGTGGGGCGCAACATGCCTTATTTGCCTAGGGCACTAGAATACCTTGGCCCAGACCTGGCAGGGAGTTCTGGACATAGCTGAGCACATCGGCTTGGCTTAGCTACAAGTGTTCTACTGTCTAAGTGCTATTTGCTATTCGACCACTTTTGAAATTCTTCTATGATAACTATAGTTGTGCCACATGCTATGTATATACTAAGTATATGCCTTATCTTTTGCAAAATTTATAGTTTACTTATTGCCTGCTATTTGCATACATTTTAAGTAATTGGTTTAGGGTGAGTTCACACGGCGTATAGTGGCACGTACCTATGCATGCCGTTATAGGCATGCTGTTGAAAGCATGCACTGGCTAGCGCGTACTTTCAACAGAGCTTGGGCCTTGCTCCAATTTGCTCCCATTCATCCATAAACGTCAGATTATCATAGCACACAATGAGTGCAATGATTTTACCGTGTTTGTGGGGTGTACTTTAGGCATATTGCAGCGCAATTGCGCGCTGAGGTACGCCCGGCATATACGTCATCTGAACATACCCTTACATTCCACCTGACAAAGTTTGTAAAATGTAGCTTTCAAAGCATAATAAGGTATCTATTGCTTGTTATCATGTTATGTATTTCCTCTTAGTTGGGCTTCTTTCCAAGATTTATAAAATGGTTTTCTTTTACACTGTTAGATGAGCGAGCACTTTATGGTGATTGGATCCTCTTTTCCTGTCTACCAATATCTTTCTTCTTCTCTCATGACCTTCTATCTCTTACCGGTGACAACCCTTTCTCATGTCGACTTATTCACACAGTCACAAAGTTACTATTCAATCTTCTGATATATTCAGTTTCTTCACATGTTCAACCTTGCTCTCATATCTCATTTGTGTAGCTAAATTCTCACACTCAAGACTCACTTATCAGGCCGTATAAATGTAGTATTTGTTGAAGGACATAGATCATTATTGACTTACTTTACCTTCAGAAACGGTTCACACTCATACTGTATTGCAGCTTTGTCTTGCTTAAATAAATACAAGAAAATAAGTTAATTTAAATCAGTAAAATTAACCATTAAACCTTTTAGATTATTATTAATATATGTCAGTAAGTCAATAATCTCTATAGTAACATGGCTGTAGCTGAGCACGGTTTCTATAGAGCATCTAACATCCTGGTGCCTTCATGCATTGCATACTCTATGTTTCAGAAGGGTATTTTTTTTTTAACATTGTAATAGCTATATATTTATTGACGCATATGAATGTAAAACTCCAAATAACTGTACAACTTACTTACTCATAGTTTAGCATGCTATTCTAATAAACATGTTGCTGTAAAAACCACACACACATATTTGATCATAGAAGGGATTATCTCAACATGACAAGACACTAATTACATGAAGCTACCAATAGCCAAACACTTTTATATATATATTTGTAAATTGTGAGCCATAATGTGTTCTGTGAGTGTCAAACAGTCTTTATATAGTACTAGAAAAAAACTGGGCTAAGTTAAAAATATACATTTTCGTATTTTATTTTTCTGTATTGCTTTGTTTTTTGAACTACTGTTAGGGTGGTCATCAACGGGACCCTCAGGTATATTGGATGGTAGCCAAATTTGATGAACAGCCCGGACTGTGGAGTGCATTCGACACAGACGCAATAATTCTGGGTAGAAGCATAATCCTTTATTAACCAAAATCGCCTTATATTTATACTCATCGTTGAGGGCATTTCTCAAACTGAAAATGCATTATACAAACATTAAGATAACACAACTAATTATTCAAAAAAACATTCTGAGCCCTTAACCCCTTAAGGACCTTGCGATTTTTTTTGTTGACACGTTCGTTTTGCCTTCCTTGCCTTCCCAGAGCCATAACTTTTATTTTTCCACCTACATAGACCTATGAAGGCTTTTATTTTGCGAGACAAGATGTACTTTTTAATGGTGTAATTCACTGTACTATAAACTGCAAAAAAATTTCAAGTGGGACAAATTGTGAAAAAAAAAGTACTTACGCCATGTTTGTGGGTTTTTTGCTTTTACGGCGTTCAATCTTCGGTAAATATAATGTGTTATCTGTATTCTACAGGTTGATACACCCGCCATACATCCGCCAATACCAAACATGTAGGATTTCGTTTGTTTTGATACCGTAAAAAAATTCCAAACATTCTACATTTTTTAAATTTGCGCCGCGGCGCCATTTTGTGCGACCAATAACATTTTTGTACTAACACCTACGGACGTCAGTGAAGCAGTTTGGAATGCATGTGACTTTTTTGATCACTTTTATTCCAATTTTTATGCGACGTGAAATGACCAAAAAAGCAATTATGGCGTTTGGAATTTTTTTTTCTTCTACGGCATTCAGCTCACAGGATAAATGATGTTATATTTTTTATAGATCGGACATTTTTTGGATGCGGCGATACCAAATATGTGTAACTTTTTTATTATTTTATTGTTTTTATTTGTAAAATAGGGAAAGGGGGGTGATTTGAACTATTAATACTTTTTTTTGTACTTTAAAACTTTATTTATTTATTTTTACTTTTACATTGAGTTCCCCTAGGGTGCTTCATCACTAGGGGGCGCAATCGTTAATACAACCTAATGCATTGCATTGCATAGACAATATATTAGGCTGAACCAAGATGGCGGTTTCCCCACTTCCTGCCTGGGGCCGGAAGTGGAACAAATGAGAACATGGCAGCGATGGAGTCCTTCACAAGGCTTCCCGCTACCATGTCCAGGCATCTTATCTCCGATCGCCATGAAGAACGCTGAACGGCACCAGTTTTTATTCACCAGTTTTTTAACCCCATTTTAGCCATGGCGTCTAAGGGGTTAAACAGTGCGGGCGGCCACTAACAGCCCGGCGGCTGTGTGGTGGGGTCATGGAGCGATCCCACCGCAAAGCCCCTTAGCGACCTTGGGACATACTCATATGTGCAGGGTCGTTAAGGGGTTAAGCAGGGGTGTACACTGGGTCTTCATAACAGCATTATAGCATAGCAGTGCAGTGGGCCCTGCCCAAATACATGATATTCACACTAGATCAAGCCTTTCGCCATTGCCAAACATGACACTACATGATGTCATGCCCCTAACCACCTCCAAGCTCACCCATATCATCATTCTGACTATGTCGGGATACCCATCTGACTTCCTGTAGGCAGCCTGCAGCCTTTAAGTGGCAGTGCAAAGAGCCAATGACTCCCTGCTTCACCATAGTTTTTAACAGTTTGCACATCCTAAGAACACATGATTAGTTAAATAAGCAATATTGATCCAGGGCATGTGCCTTAGATTCCTGGGACATACATTTACCACCCTAGGACCCAATGCTTGTGGGACCTATGGATAACTGCATAATGTGCCTAATGGATAAGATGGCCCTGAGTGCACAACCTCTTATGGGGCCACATACCTTCTAAGGACCATATAATCACATTATTTTACTTCCAGGAGATGTAATAAAACTTAAAAGGGTTGTCTGTCAAACCAAAAACAAATTCTCAAATTGCTTGCCTGAGTCTTTATTCATCTCCTTGAAATGTTTTATGTAGTATGTTGTGCTTTGTCTCTGCTGTGTGTAGCTGGCCTTCTCTGCAGCTGAGCAGCAACATTTCTTGTTTGAAAGCCATTGGCCTTTGGTGTATAAAAATACAGGTTCCATGATCCTTTGCTCTGCTTTTCCTATGTTTTTTCTTTCCCTCACTCTCAGTGCACAACTTCTATTTTCTAATTTACATTGAAAGCCTTTGAAAGGCACACACAAAGGACACTTGATCTCCTGGGTTCAACACAAAGTTGTTTCCTGTGTGTCCAGACACAAGGAACTACTGAGCTTTCTATGATGAAACAGCTGATGTAGAACTGCCCATAGAATGATGAAGCCCATAGAATATGTAATGAAAGTAAATTACTAATGTGCCTTATTTTGGAAGATAGAATATGTTTTTTTTTCCACTGAACAACCTCTTTTGAGACATTTAAGCATATTGGTAGTAAAAGTTCAAAATGCCTGATTCTGGCTTCACTGTTGGGTACCTGATAGTTCAGGAGAATGTCCCACCTGATTGTTTCTCCAGAATAAAAAAGATATGATGCTTCCACAAATGGATAATCCAATTGTAGTTTGTGAAAGCAGTTGAGCATTTCATAGCTTCCTTAACATACATTGAGAACACACATGTAAGGCCACATCTCCCCCTCTTTTGAATAGAAATTTATGGCTCATGCTAATGGTTATGTATTTTCTTTCTTCATCCAGTCCAGACCGCCATGACTTCTCTCGATCACAACTCATCCCTGCAGAGTTTACCACACAAACATGTTAGACTCCAAACAGTGAAAATTCCCCCAACCAACTATAGGGCCCTCATTTGTGCCACTAGTGGCTAGGAACACACCCAATATAGTAGCCAACCCATATTTCCCCCCCAAAAAGAGGCAGGCGTATAGGTAGACGCCTCTTTTAGATAGATTTGACCCTAAAAATTAGTCAGATAAGTGGCAGACTTTTCCGATTAAGTGGGTAAAGTACAACTTCAGTATAGTTGAAGGGAACCATATACTGAAGGTGGTCTTTACCTACTTAATAGGAAGAGTCTGCCTTCTTATCTGACTGATTTTTAGGGTCTAAACTACCTAAAAGGAGTGTAGATAGGTTGGAAAATATGGGCTCCTCAGTAGGTAGGTATATAAGGATCCCCACTAAGTAGGTACTTAGGCCCCCAGTAGGTAAGTATAAAGACCTCCCTAATAAGTGGGTACATAGGGTTCCTCAGTAGACAGGTAGGTATATAGGGCCCCTTCTAGTAGGTAGGTATATAGTACCCCCCAGTAGACAAGTAGGTACATAGGTTCCCCCCCAAAGGTAGGTGGTAATGTAGGGCCCCCAGTATGTAGGTCTATAGGGCCCCCATCGGTAAATAGGTATATAGGTCACCCAGCTGGTAAGTAGGAATATACTGTCCCCCAGTATATAATATATAGGTCCCCCAGTATTTACGTAAGTGTATATAGGGTCTACCCCCCAGTAGTTAGGTAGGTGTATATAGAGCCCCCAGTAGTTAGGTAGGTGTATATAAGGCCCACAGTAGTTAGGAAGGTGTTTATAGAGCCCCCAGTGATTGGCTAGGAATATATAGGGCCCCTCAGTAGTTACTTATATATAGAGCTCCCCAGTAGTTAGGTAGGTCTATGTAGGGCCCCCAGTAGTTAGGTAGGTATATATAGGCCCCCCAGAAGTTGGTTAGGTCTATTTAGGGACCCCCAGCACTTAGATATATAGGGCCACCAAGCACTTAGTTAGCTATATATAGGTCCCCCAAGCATTTAGATCTATATAGGGGCCCCCAGCACTTAGGTATACATATATAGGGTCGCCCAGCACTTTGTTAGATATATGTAGGGCCACCCAGTAGTTAGTTAGGTATATATAGGGCCCCCCAGCAGTTAGTTAAGTATATATGGGGCCCCCCAGCAGTTAGTTAAGTATATATAGGGCCCTCCAGTAGTTAGTTAAGTATATATACAGTATATAGGGCCCCCCTAGCACTTAGATGTATATATTTATAGGACCCCCTAGCACTTAGTTAGGTTTATATAGGGCCCCCAGCACTTAGGTATGTTTAGGGCCCCCAGCACTTAGGTGTATATATAGGGCCACCCAGAACTTAGTTAGATATATAGAGCCCCCAGCACTTAATTAGGTGTATATATATATATATATATATATATATATATATATATATATATATATATATATATATATATATATATATATAGGGCTCCCCAATAAAAAAAAATATATAATACTCACCTCACTTTTCCTGCTGGCCTTCACTTTGAATCATCACGCCACCCGCTTCGGGATGCCTAGAGATGGGCTTAGGACCTAGTACAGGCAGCAGCGCGATGATGTCACTACATTGCGCCACTGCCTCCAGTGGCTGAATGGCCGGAATGAGTGTATTCTGACCATTCTGCCTCAGCCACTGCCTGCTCCATGCAGGTGGCGGTGATCACTGCATTGCTGGGTCTATGTAACCCAGCAATGCAGCTGAGTGGCAAGGGAGTCTGTGGGTCCCCCTGGCTCAAGGGTCCGGTCGCAACTGCGACCGCTGCAACCCCTGTAGCTACGCCACTGATTGCCATGCTTGGCTGTCTTTAGAACTCATGTACTTAGAATTCATGGGAGAGTCTCTTTTTAAAACTGACTTTTGGACACAAGAGGTTGGACCCACACCTATTACACATATATATTATAGCTTATCACTATGCCATCAATGTGTGAGATGGGAGACCCCATCTTAAATCAACTGGCATGTAAATCAACTGGTTTAGATAAAATGTATCAAGAATTTAATAGAGTGGAATTATTTTACTGCACTACCACATGGTTTTTAATAAGGGGTTCATATAAACAGAACTTCTAGCTGACAGTATTATTTAAGGACAACGGAGAGTTACTTCTATGTTACCACATACAATGCAGCTGATTCCATTTTGAGGGAGAACATGAAAGTAGATGTACACCATTAGTCAGTTTCTTGTTACATATTGTGACATTCTTCTTCAGAAACACCAAACTTTCTACAGATCTCCTGACAAACATCTCTCAGGCAGGGCCATCTTAGCTACTGGTCACACTAAGCAGCTGCCCAGGGTCCCCACAAGCGTAGGGGCCCCATGAGGTGAATGTAGGTCCTAAAAACCATGGTGAAGCAGGGAGTCATCGGCTCCTTGCCATGCTACTTAGTCTTGTAGGCTGCCTAAAAGATGTCAGCTGGGTGTCCTGACATAGGTTTTATGATATGGATGTGCCTGTGGGTGGTTAGAGGCATGGTCTTATATGGTTTCATGTTTTGGCGTGGCTAGACACACTGCCTTATGTGATGTCATGTATTTGGGCAGGGCCCAGCGCGCTGCTATGCCCGTGGCCTGTGATACTGTTAACATGGCCCTGCTATCAGGTTTGCTGGTATTATTAAGAAGTCAGATATGTCTATACTAAGGTAACTTTGGAATCCATGGGATAACTGTTTTATTCTCCTGTACTTAAAACAGCTTGTTAATTCTACTGGTAGAGGCTATCACTTTTAACTTGACTGTCTGTCAAAGACCAAACCTGTAATTGTCCTTCTAAAATATGTATATTTTATATACTTGTAGTGATGTAAAGTTTGCATGTCTTTTTCTTTTATGCTATAGAGGATGATGTGTCAAACGTACAAATCATGTGTGCCTGGTGCCAGAAAGTAGGGATTAAGCGCTATTCCCTGAGCATGGGGAGTGAAGTAAAAAGCTTCTGCAGTGAAAATGCTTTGCTGCCTGCCGAAGAGCATACTTTAAGAGAAACAAGGTAAGAAACAAAAGAAACTTCACCCAGTTGTATATTGATGCATGATTATGTACAGTTGAAACCAGAAGTTTACATACATTATATAAAAAGACACATATGCACGTTTTTCTCCCGATCTGACATGAACTCAGAATAAACCTTACCTGTTTCAGGTCGATTAGGATTACCAAAATTATTTATATTTGTCAAATGTCAGAATAATGAGAGAGAGAAAGACATTTTAATTACTTTCGGCAAAGTCAGAAGTTTACATACACTTGGATTACTATACCTTTAAACAATTTTGGACAGCCCATATGATGATGTCATGTCTTTGGAAGCTTCTGATAGGTTTATAGGCAATATCTGAGTTAATTAGAAATACACCTGTGGATGTATTTTTAATGCACACTTGAAATACACTGCTTCTGTGTGTAAAATCATTTGAAAGCCTAAAGAAATCAGCTGATATATCAGGAAAAGAATTGTGGATTTGCACAAGTCTGGATCATCTTTGGGTGCAATTTCCAGATACTTGAAGGTGCCTTATTCATCTGTACAAACAGGGGCGTAGCTATAGGGGGTGCAGAGGTAGAAGACTCTACCGGGCCCTGCAGTCTGAGGGGGCCCCAAGAGCCCTTCTGCCACAGCATGGTCAACGGCACATGGTAACTGAGGGGCCCCATTTCACTATTTGCACTAGTGCCCTGAAGCTTCAAGTAACGCCTCTGTGTACAAACAATTATATGCAAGTACAAACAAAATGAGAATGTCCAGCCATAATACCGCTCAGAAAGGAGACGGGTTCTGTGTCTCAGAGATGAACATGCTTTGGTCCGACATGTGCATATCAACCAAAGAACAAAAGCAAAAGACCTTGTGAAGATTTTGGCTGAAGCTGGTAAGATGTCCTTATCCACAGTAAAACGAGTACTGTATCAACATGGGCTGAAAGGCCACTCTGCCAGGAAAAAGCCATTATTCCAAAATAAACATGTAAAAGCCAGATTAATGTTTGCAAATGAAATGAATGCAGGAACAAAGACCTCCATTTATGGAGTCATGTCCTATGGTCTGACAAAACTAAAATTTAACAGTTTGGCCATAATGACAATTGTTACATTTGGAGGAGAAAGGAAGAAGCTTGGAAGTCTAAAAACACCATCCCAACTGTGAAACACAGGGGTGGCAGCATCATGTTTTGGGGTTGTTTGCTGCAGGAGTGACTGGTGCACTTCACAAAATCATGAGGAAAGAAGATTATGTGGCAATACTGAAGCATCTTCTCAGGACATCAGCCAGAATGTTAAAGCTTGGACAGAATTGGGTCTTCCAAATGGATAATGACCCGAAGCATACTGCCAAACTGGTTACAAGGTGGCTTAAGGATAACCAAAAATATATAACACTTAAAGAGGAAAAAATGGCTATAAGATATAACTTTTAATAATCTACATTAAAATACTGGCATCTCCTAATAACGCTCAAGCATTTCTTAGCATAACTATAAGATACATAAACAAAAGAACAACAAGATCAGGGTAGGCGGTCCACAATACTCACCCTATGTGGCCCTTAAATAGCTGCACATACCCTAGCCAAGCCAAAGAAGCAGGACAATCGCCCTGATAAGAGCGTGCCTGCCAGGAACTTAACCCTATACACACTGGCCCTACTAAGCCCTGTGACCCTATCCCAACATGTTTCGATCATCCAAGGATCACTTCAGGGGAAGGTTAGGAAAAAGAAAACACAGATCACGACTTGAACAACCTGCATTAAATGTTATTAGGGTAATCACAGAGACTCTTGCATTCATCCAGCCAACGCTGGTTAACCCTGACAGGGTATGAGACGGGTCCTATACGGATTCATGATCCAAGCGCCGCTGAGCTTGACAACTGTAAGAGATTTTATATAACAGTCATGCTTTAGTTGTCTCGGCGAAAAATCAGGTAATGTGATTACCCTAATAACATTTCATGCAGGTTGTTCAAGTCGTGATCTGTTTTCTTTTTCCTAACCTTCCCCTGAAGCGATCCTTGGATGATCGAAACATGTTGGGATAGGGTCACAGGGCTTAGTAGGGCCAGTGTGTATAGGGTTAAGTTCCTGCCAGGCACATTCTTATCAGGGCGATTGTCCTACTTCTTTGGCTTGGCTAGGGTATGTGCAGCTATTTAAGGGCCACATAGGGCGAGTATTGTGGACCGCCTACCCTGATCTTGTTGTTCTTTTGTTTGTGTATCTTATAGTTATGCTAAGAAATTCTTGAGCGTTATTAGGAGATGCCAGTATATTAATGTAGATTATTAAAAGTTATATTTTATAGCCATTTTTTCCTCTTTAAGTGTTATGTATTTTTGGGTGGCGAAGAGGCAATTCATTTTCTCTCACTACTGAGGGTTTTCTTGGTTATATGCTTAAGGATACCCAAGTCAATATTTGTAGTGGTCATCACAAAGCCCTCAACTCAATCCTATTGAAAATTTATGGGTAAAGCTGAAAAGGCAGGTGTGAGCAAGGCGACTTACAAATATGAATCAGTTACACCAGTTCTGTAAGGAAGAATGGGCCAAAATTCCTACCAACTATTGTGAGAAGCTTGGGGAAGGATATCCAAAATGTTTGACCCAAGACATACAGTTTAAGGGCAATGCTACCAAATACTAATGAAATGTATGTAAACTTTTGACTTTGTAATAAAAATGGCTTCAAAAATTCTCTCTCTCATTATTCTGGCATTGGAAAAATATAAATAATTTTGGTTCCTAATTGACCTAAATAGGGTAAGATTTATTCTGATTTAATGTCAGATAGTGAGAAAAACATGTATATGTCTCTTTTTATATAGTGTATGTAAACTTTTGGTTTCAACTGTATTGCTGCAACAGCAGACACATTTGCATGATAAAACTTGTCGTAATACCATTGTCTTTGCTTTTACAATAACCGATCATGCATGGTGTATATTTATGCAAGATTTATATCTGTATAGCTTCATATCCATGGGTGAGATTAAATTTACTTACCACATACCCCCAACTGGGCTGACTGAAATGTGTAATAGAAAACTTTCACTGGACTCTGAACTAATAATCAAATGAAACAGTTATAATACTACAAATATATTATGCATTGATGTAATGTTATTAATACCAGAACTAAGTTCATTGCAAAAATATAGAATTAGAACCAAGGTCAATACATCAACTTAGTACCAAAACCAAGCTTATATAACTTATGTCTTATCTATATATGTGGCACAAAGACAAAGTGGAATACATACAACCAGAAGTAAGCTAATCCCATATTAATGGTACCAAAAGTAAGCTTATTAATACCATAAGGGGTGTAGCTATAGGGGGTGAAGGGGTAGCAGTCACTACCAGGCCCTGCAGCCCGAAGGATGCCCAAAAGCCCGTCTGCCACATAAGATGACACCAGAATTGTAATTGGCACATGGTAACCATTTTTTGCACCATGGCCTAAGAGCTTGAAGTTATGCCACTGTCTGGTACCATAATAGTATAGGTGATCGTACCGTAATAATTCCATAATAATCAGGGGTATACCTATAGGGAGTGCAATGGTAGCAGTCACTCCTGGACTCTGCAGCCTTAAGGGTCTCAAAAGCCCTTCTGCCACATAAGAAGGCAGCAGTATTGTAGATGACACATGGTAGTTGAAGGGCCCCATTTCACTTGTTGCACTAGAGCCCAGGAGCTTCAAGTTATGCCTCTGTTAAAAATAATAATGAACGTGCTTTGCTACTGACCATTTGAGTGACAACATGATTGATCAACTAGAAGCAGAATTAACATCAAGTGAATCACAGGTTACTTATAGTATTCTCTGATTGGAGCTGTTCTCTTACAGTTGTTTCTTTTTCTGACCTAGACCACCAAAACATTGGTGTCCCAGAGCTGTCCTCACATTATTTTAATAATTAAAAAGCTGGTGTGACACCGTACAGATGCAAACACTCTTCCAATCATTACCTTTGCAAATATGCCATGTTTTATGTTACATTTACATTGCATTATTTCAGCCCTCTTCAGACAGGTCAGATCTGCATATATGGTGCTGCTTGATTCAGCAGAATCACATTGGGATATGGGTATCTATTATAGAAGATGGACTGTTAAAAACAGGTTTAGCACAGTATCCTTATGTGCAGTATCATTTTCATATTTTTTTTGCTGCAGATCCACCTTTTGCTCCAGAAAATAATTTGTACTGTGCTTCGTTGCAGATTTTAAGCATGGAATCAACACACAAAATCTGCGACAAATTCACTTTGTGCCCATGTTATGGCTGGGTGTCACAGTTCAAATGCAAGTTCAATGAACTGAACTCATAACATCAAAGATCTCTATGATGTGATGAGTTTGGATAATGATGCTCACAGTCACTGTACTGTAATATGGGCACAAAAATGAAAATGTCTAATAGAACTAGTAGACAGTTTGACAGCCAAGCACACACCTAACAGCTTAACTTCTTTAAATGGGTTGTATGTACCACAATAGAAATTATATTCCATTGGAAAGATATTGACAAAATAGCAAACTTTGCAAATAAAGGTACCTATCCAGAATGAACAGTATTTATACAACACTTCTACCTACATAACCTCTTTGATGTAATATCTTATCTCTATTGTTGCTAGAAGTTATGGCCATCTGATACTTTTTTTCTTATCTGGATGAGTATGCCTAGTTCGTACTACTGAGAGTGTCCACACAGTTACTAACTGCGACAGGAGTGCGCCCGCCTTAGAAGAAAGGTGGTGGTGTGACCTATAGTTTTGGATAAATAGAAATAGTCATGTAACCAGAAATGCTGATTAAACGTTAAGTGGAGGAGTGGGACGTAGGGGCAATGATAAAAGCTGATGTGAGAGTAATTGTTTTCTGACACATGATATCATTTAACTTAACTAAATGATATATAATATTTTGTGTATAACCTTGATGATGGTACAACCTCTGTAAGTTTACAATCCATTCATTTATGTTAACGGTTTGATGGCAGACTATTTTTAGTCTATAGTGAGCCCCGCTCACTATAGTTTAAAATCGGCCATACGCCAATATCAGGCGCATTACAAAGCGCCTGCGGCAATTTGTAATGCGCCTGATTTCGGGGGGCGTGCTGTAAACGAGGCACACTGGAACCGTAAGAAGCTATAGATTTATAGCTTAAGTACGGGAATTCCAAGCGCATTACTGCTGGAACAGGTAAACCACTTTCAAGGTCTGAGCCAGAATTGACGTTTATTCGCAAGAATGCGCCTGATTTATGACCTGCTGTAGACCGGGTTAATAAATTAGGCGCATTCTACACTAATATAATGTGCATAAAAATTGGCGTCTAAATGCCAAAAATCATACATGTCGCCCTAAATTTTTTTGAACCAGGCTCTCATGGTGGCAAGTTCATCTTATTAATGTTAAAAAAGAACTAATAACATTTATGTCTGTGTTACTAAAACTGCAAAAATGGCCCCAATTGTAAACACCAACATTAAAAATGAACTCACAAAAGAAAAAAATGCAAAGTAACATAATTAAACCTCCATTCTTTCTGTTCTAAGCACATATTTCTGATGTGTTCTGCATAAAATAGATACCCTATCAGTTTGCCAGTGTCACGTGCCCAGATCACGCAGACTAAAGATTTCTCAAACCCATGAAAATACATGTTTGTTCTCTATTCGTGCACTAGATGCATTGTTCCCATCTTGTCTAAAACTTAACCAAAAAACAATTGTACCCAATTGCTTTACTGCCACCACATAGATGGCAGATAAAAGAAAGGATTCAAATTTTAAGAGGGACTTTTGTATTACGTATAATAGCTGCATCTGAACAAGCAAGGTGTATATGTTTAGTAATGTAAACTTATTTGCTATCATTATACTCAGGACAATTACAGGAATATTTAGTAACATAAATCTGGTAAGTTTAACTGGTTACACCAACTACAATAAAGTCTGAGTTAAAATAAATACAAGCAAAATAGAATTTTTCCCCTAATTAACGCTGATAAATTGAGAACATAGTGCTTCCATTCTGTAGCTATAAGGGTATGTCCAGAAAAATCCATCAGAAAAATCTGCTGTGTAGAAATCCAAGGCGATATCTCGGATTTCTGCCAAGCATTCTTACTTTAAAGAGGCTGTATTCACCTTTGATTTAGATGTGGGTTAGCAAAATTTCAATGGGGCTAACCCGGGTCACACAAGCTGAAGCAGAATCTGAAAAGGATCCACTGAAATTTGGACATGAAATTTGTGTTGTGGAAAATCTGCACTGTAGCTCACAGTGTGAAATGCAGAGCAGACTGGCCTTTCAAATTAATGGCAGTTGCATTACACAAGGATTTTAACATGGAATCAGAGCAAAAATCTACATCAAATTCCTCGTTAAAATCTATTGTGTAAATATACCCTAAGGAAAACTGATATAGCCCAAGCAAACCCAATATAATATTGATACTGGTAGACTATAGCATAAAGAGAAATACAAAAAAATTACTATGTGTCTACAGTATGTGAATAAACCTTAACCTAAAAGGAGTAAAGGGATTTTCCCACAAGGAACATTTATTATTTATCCATAGGATCGACAGACTCCAGCATGTTTACTTTTGTATTTTAGGCTTCAATGGGTGCCATATGTATGGAGGTGTTTTCTCCTAGAAGCATTGCTTCCAGGAGAAACAGCTCCAGACATATAACATCTGATGGAGCATGCCAAAATTTTATGTACAAACCCAACAAAAAAAAATCCTCTATATGCTTCTGCTTGACATCAAAAACATAGGTTACATTCACACAGCAATATTGAGGTCAGTATTTTACATTGGTATTTGTAAGTCAAAACCAATAGTGGAACCTAAATAGAGAAAATTATAATTAAAAATTCTGTACTCTTTTGTGCATTTGATCCCCTTCTAGTTTTGGCTTGTAAGTATGGATGCAAAATAGTGACCAAAATACTGCTGTGTGCATGTACCCATATGGCAGTGCAGTAGAAGCTGTGTGCAGTAGAAGGGACACGAGTACATTTCTGTACAAAATGGAACAACAATATGGTCTTGTAAATAAGGCCTAATGAATCAACCTGAATGTAAACTTTGCAATAATTTTGCTTAGCAATTTTCCTCTATTAGTAGCTTTGACAACTGTTTACAATTTTTTGCCTTTCACCCGTGTCGCACTTTGGATTCAGGTTGGGTCAATTTGGTATGACCAAAACTTTGCGAGCGATTGTGAGAATAATTGTGTGACCAATCACCAAACTGTTTACACACAAAAGGCAAAAGGCTGATTGGTTGCACAATTTTCTCATGATGTCCAGCAAAATTTGGGTCAGGCCAAATCAGCCGAACCCAAATCCGGAGGGCAATACTCTTTGTCACTTTAACAAGGCACTGTGCACACAACAGATTTTTCCTTCAGAAAAGCATTGAATATCCTTAGATTTTCCTATTGTATGTGGTGGATTTTGCCACGGATTTGGATGTGGCTTAGTCTTGATTAGGTGGAATAAATGTGGATTTCACATGCAATAGCAAACACAAGTAAAATTACACTGGCCAGGGATGTTGAATGAATTTATGTGACTGAATATCAATTCTATTTAGTGAAAACATTTTGTTTTGGTGGCAAGCATATGAGTTACTGCAAGCCCCATTCAAATAACTGGAACAGTAACAAAAATGTATGCAACAAACCTGCCACATGTGAATTTATGCTTAACCTGGGGAATTTTATTATGAACTAGAATTTAGCCAGAAAACTGGTATCCGAGCAGAAGAATATCTGTGAGGAACTAATTCTGTAAAATCTTTACTGCGGAAATTGGAGCAAACATGACTCATTTTTTATGATGTGCCCCTAAGGGTATGTTCACACAGCATATCCAAAACACTGTGTGACCATACCCTAAGACATACAGGGACAGGGATCTGGTAATGGGATTAAGACATTTTGATTTTGTTTGTGGATTAATGGGGACATGTCTTTTATACAACCTGGTGTTCTTCAGTACTCAGTGCTTTATCTCTTCAAAAGTCTTAAATTGTCTTTGGCACACTTTTGAGATATGAAGATCAAGGCCTCACTCCACAAAAATATTCTCAATGGCACCATTGCACAAATTTTAATTTCTCAATTGTACATACAAAAAATCATTAAAAATAATCAATTCGCCAATGGCAACAAGTTGTACATTTGATCGTGTGGTTTAAATGTGAGTTCCTTATACAAGATGGTTTAGTCCTATTATGGATCTTTCTCAATAGAATCTATCAATTACACAATCCATGCAAAATTCATAAAATTATTTAGAAGCAAATCAATTAATTTATAACAAAGGACCAAACATTAAAGGGCTTGTCTCACTACAAAGATTAATTTTTAACATGTAGGGAACGTTAATTGAAGACTTTTCCAAATACAGTTGTCTTTTGATTTTTCCTAGTCAGGAGGTAAGAGAAATTTTATCTGCTTACGATCCTGCTCTCCTTTTCTCTCTTCTGAGCTTTCACGTTCCAGAAACAGTGTCCTTCATCTGTTTCCGAAACACCTAAAATTATTGTAGCTTTTGAGCTTCCGTAGCTCTGGTGACGTCACTAGCAGTAGTCACTGGAAGAGCGAACACCAGTGGCTGGGGCGATCAAGCATTATCCAGCAGCAAAATTTAGGCTTCGGTCCATCAGTTGGAATAAATTTGTTGGGATTCCATTGCTTTATCTATGGCTATTTGTCGGATTGTAGAAGATTCACAGCTATGCTTTCAAAGAATCATATCAGTCATCTAATAGGTAGGCATTTATAGGTAATCACATACATACTGTATATACTATATATAGTCTGATCGGTCTAGACTTAAGATAGGAATAAAGTCTATAGTGAGGTGGTACTTTCATTTTTACCTTATGATATCATAATACAACTGTTGGATCCTTATAAATGATATCCCTCGCTATGTAAAAATGAACCATCCAATGATTAAGATACTGTAATTTCACAGATTTACTATATTCCCCATTCATACAGATATCCATATATACTATTATACTAGTATTTAGAAATCCTAGGGTTACAAAGCCTTCAGCTATGAAATAATAGATAATAACCCTCCTTGGACATAGGACTTTATGTTAAATATTTGTTAAACATGTGGTCCAAGTGAAGTAAATGTATTGTGGACGCCAATGTTCTATGGAGTGACCAGCTTATCATATATGGGATAATATACTAGTATACAGGGCAATGGTATTGGCTGCACATGATTAGTGTCTATAATATTTCAAAGGTAAGTAAAATGTTCTTTTTCATTTTCATGTTTTTCTGTCTTGATATATGGTCTTTGTTTTAATAATTGGTCTTTTGTTATAAATATATTGGCATGCTGTTTAATAATTGTATTAATTTTGTATAGATTGTGCATATTAATAATACTAACGGGGTATAACTGTTTTTAAAGATTCAATTGAGAAAGGTACCTAATAGGATATAAACGTCTGGTATAAAGGAGTTGTCTCGCTATAATGATTGGGTTTTAATTAAAAGATCTTTAAAAAAACAAGCAGCTTTGCAATATATGTTCATTACAAATGTCCTACTGATTTTGAGTTATCCCTGGTAGTAGGAGTGCATCAGCTTCTCAAATCACTATAGCCACTGACCTGTTGATTTTTATCTCACTGGCTGTCAGTGCTGGTGACTCATCAGCTTCTCAATACAAGTCAGAGCACAGAGCCCCACCCGCACAGTATGCTTCTGTAGGGAAGGGAGAGGGAGGGCTCTGGCTTCTGTGTCTGTGTAGCTGTGCTGCCTGGATTAACCCTGTGTGTGCCTGCTCCCTACTGCTCTCTACACAGATTGAGGAGAGCAGAGGTGAGCCTGAACTGTGGTCAGTACGATGTGACAGCAGTGAAGTGTGTTACTATAATAATGATGTGTCTGTGGAGCTTTGACTATACTAATAGAACAGATCAGGGGGGCATGTGAACGGTTCATATCCCTCCCTGCTCTGCTGTATTAGTAACACATCGTGATTATAGTAACTCACTTCACAGCTGCCCTGTGTCTGTTCTGACAGGGTTTGTTTGATGTTGCTTGAGATGTCCGTGGAGATTTGTATGCTAAGTAGGGGGTATGGGAACCTTTACTTCCCCCTTGCTCTGCTATTAGCATACACAGCTTCACAGACCTCTCCACATTGATAGATCAGCTATCACCCTGCTGTCTCCTGACTCTGTGGAGAGGAGCAGCAAGAGCTCGGCCACAGCAGCTGCAGTGAGCAGCAGATCTAGGCAGGCACACACAGGGTTACCACTGGCAGCAACCCCCCTGTTCCCCCCCCCCCCTGCTGTATAGAAGTTACTGCAGGAGAGCTGTCTGTGTGCTGAGGGAAGGGGGAGGGGAAGAGGCAGACAAGAAGCACGCCCCTGAATTCAAAAATCCTATACTGAGGTAGGCTGAAAGCCTGTAGTGAGACAACTCTTTTAAGGAACTTATATTTAAACAACATGACTGAATGTACAACCTGTTGCTGGTGATTAATTGATTGTAATGACTTTGTTGTGTGGAAAACAAGGAATTTAAAACATTTGTTGTGAGAGTGCCATTAAGAATATGTATGTGTTGCCAAATTCCTTGACAGCCATGGAATGTACAAGCAATGTTCATGAGACACCCATGTTAAGGTTTAGTGAAGGAATATTAAGAGGAATGACATGAGGTTAAATAGTCATGCAACAATTACTATTCAAGCTGTTGTCTGACAAAATTCTGTATACAGCTCAATGCTCAGGAGTTTAATGATTCACGTTCTCCAGGTGTGTGTCTAGAAAACAAGATGGCCTCAATGTTATGACTAATTATTCTGACATATACCTGCGGTGTTTCTAAGCTGGAAATAAGTTGAAGCTATCTAGCTAAATTGATTTTGTGTTTAGCGTGCTTCTAATCAGAACATAATTATTTTAATTTAACAAATTTATGTTCAGTTATGTTCATTATTATCTTTTATAGTCAAGAACTGATTGCTTATCACTAAAGTACTGTTATCTTCAGTGATCTTACGTTTAGAAGTTACTTGATACATTTAGCAATTTATAATCTGTAGACAATGTGGAATGTAATAAAGAAACTAAACTATGGCATGTATTTTAAAGTAGATATAAACCTCTTGTATATGACAATGCCCCATGCACAGTACACTATAAACCTGTAGTATAGACCCAAATTGTTATGCTTCTCACCTGTAGTCTAAGAAATCTCCCCATTTTTCGCCCTTAACTCCTTAACGACCGTGCACCGTCTTTTGGCGTTAACGCAGCGCAATCAAAGGGTTCCCCTGCTCTGTCGGGTGATCGGAAAGCCCGACAGAGCTCGGGGACCGGCTGCACAGTCAGCCCTGAGAACCTAGAGTGGCCCCAGAGCTGTCTGTGTATCAAGCCAGTGACTAGGACACACTGTGTGGTTTCCTAATCACTGCCTGTGTCAAACTGACACAGATTAGCATGTATTAGCATATATATATATATGCTAATACATTACCAAGTGTTTAAAAAAAAAAAAAAAGTAAAACAGTTCTCCCTTCAGGAGAATAAAAAAAAAAAGTAAAACAAAACATAAAAAGTGTAAAAAAAGAATAAAAAATAAATAATAAAATAAAAATAAATATTTAATAAAAAACCTACACATATTTGGTATCCACACGACCGTAATAACCTGTAGAATTAATCTAACAAGTTATGAAGTGTGAAATGCAAATGGTGTAAAAAAAAAAAAAAAATACTGCAATTATTTATAAGTGAACTTAAACTATTCCCCCATAAAGTACAATTTGTCTCGAATAAAACGAGGCCTCATACAACTGCGTCATTGAAAAAATTAAAAACTTACAACTGTTGAAACGCAAGGAGGCAAAAACTAATAAAAAATTCTGGTCATTAACTACATTTCAGGCGTTCGGCTTAAGGGGTTAAAGGTGGTAAGGCCTTTCCTGGATGGATTCCCAGGATGTGGTCTCTAGAATAGTCACAGATTTGTGGCATTGAAGTAAAGAAATTGAAGCAAAGTCAGAAACATTGCCAGGGGTCACTAATGTAAGAGAAGACACAGTACAACAAGATAGAACCATAGTCAGAAATTAGACCAGAGGTCAATCCCAGGAATAGAAGCACTAAATTAGGCGGCAAAATCAAAGGGTAAGACTGTAGCATAATCCATAAACAAGGCTAAGGTCAGGTTTCAAGGATAACGTTAATAAATCAGGAATGAATAACCAGGGAAGCATCCTAATTTGAAGGCAAGGATTATCTGGCAACTTACCCATCAAATAGGCCTACCACAAGGACTCCATATAAGTCACGGTTGTCATGTTCCAAAGGGGTTTGAAAAATTAGATCCATGGACAACTACTTTATTTTTCATTTGCATTCATTTTGATACATCTCCTCCAATGTGTGCAACTGTATATAATCATAGAGGTCCTTTATTGGCCTTCATGGTGTTATAAGCTAGTGTGAACATGGCACAAAGTAGGTACATTAAGAAAGGGAACATTTCCCATTTAAACCTACACTCTAAATTATATAGAAAAGTGTAGGATATATAATCTTGAAATGAAGGCAGTATACCGTGTTTCCCTGAAATTAAGACAGTGTCTTATATTAATTTTTGCTCCTATGGACGAGCTAAGACTTATTTTTAGGGGATGTTTTATATTTCTATGAACAATAATTCACATTTATTGTTGAACAAAACATCAACATGTATTAATATACTGTAGTGATTTCATCACAAACATCAGCATAAGCAGTCAAACTCTGAATTTCATAACTCAAAATGCACTATGTCTTATTTTCGGGGGTGTCTTATTTTCAGGGAAACAATTTTCAGGGTAGTAATAGATGTTAAAGGGAAGGCCTTATGCTAGGTTGTAAACCTTTTAGAGGAGATGACTTTATACATTTGATGGTTAAGAGCAACATGGCAGGATGTGGTAAGAGTATATGGCTCTAATATAACAGCAGTGATTCAATCTTGAAGCATGCAGATATAACTTGAAATTCCTGGGCACATCTACAATAACTTTGACAGACCCTACCTGACATTTAAGTTTATGAATAAATCCATTGACAGCTGCAGACTCTGGTCCCAACCTGTTTTTAATTACATACAACTTTACTCGTATGGATGAATGGCGCTACAGAATTCATTTCTTATCAGAAAGTAGCACAGCATTGTATTTAAATATCCATCCTTAATCTGTTGTAGCTGGGTAACTTGTTATAAACAATATAGCTATATATCTTGGAAAATAGAATGGTGTATTCAGCATTTATGAAATAATTGGAAATAGATGTCATAGCCTTATTTTTGTCAAAGGCGGATACACTGTAAAATCACACTAGTAAATTGTCTGCTGAACAGTTGAAAGAAAGCATTATTGAACCAGTAATATACCTGTCTAATCTCTAAAATTCACCCCCTGTTTATTTATATCATAGTTATGCGATTCTACACCATCTCATTTTAAAACAAGAATAAATTTGTCACATTTCTTCTGCTAATGCATGTTCTAGGCTACGAGCCCCAACAACAATTTAGGATCAGATTGCAAGATAGAGCTACAACTGCTGCAGCCTTGCTATGTGATATGGCTATGTGTTCTGTTAAGAATAGTTTACAGACTAATATATCTATTTTTTTTTTTAAAACATTCTAAAGTTTATTGGAATACACATACAGAGTAAAAGAAAACAAGGTACTGTAAGCATAGAAAGACTGCTAGTATACGTAGTACAAGGTCAAATGTCAGGCCAATATAACACACGAAGTACATAGTATGAGCATTATTTTTGGATACAAAGGGGACATAAATATAAATCACCAAATAGGAGTTTACACAAATGTATAATGCTAGTAACTAATTCTAAACATATATTAATCCAAAAGTTAATGTATTTGTATCAGTATATCAAAGAAGTGTGTCAATGTGAGAAGAGAAATCACTTGCAATACCACAAAAGGCCAGTAATAAAGCATTATTACAAAAGTTCACAGTAGGTTAAAAGGACCTAACAACAAGGCGTCTCATAAGGGAAAAGAAGACAGTACAATGCATTGATTACAGGAGAAACACATCCCTAAGATAATTACAGCCTCAGGGAGTAGAGGATAGTGTAGATTTTTATACCAGCTATATCTATTTAATATGCATGTAGCTTGGGGTATATAAACACATAAATGTCTGATAGGTGTGGATACCATCTCTGGGACCCACACCTTTCTTCTTCAGTCTCCCTTAAGAACAGAGAAGTGGTTGTGTATGCGCAGCACGTTCCATTCTGTTCTATGGGAGTTCCTAGTGCAGTCGAATGTACATTGCCATTAAAATTAACATGCTGTACATGTGCAACCACCTCTCTGTTTTGTAGAGAGACTTTCTAGGGCCCCTTTTCAAGATAGGTGCTATTCCCAGAGGTGGAAGTTACACCTATTAGCAAGAACGTTGCTAGGGTCCTAAAATATATGGGGGTCGGGCACTTTGTGTTACATTTTGTAACGCAAGCTTGACAAAGAGGGCGTTCTCCCTCGAAACGTAGAGGACATGCTACTGACACAAGATGTCGGCAGCTATTAACCAACAAGCCTAGTAAGCTTAAGTGCTGCAAGAAAAATCCTACTCTGATAAGACCGCAAGTAAGACTGTTCTAAATATATATGCCATATCTGATGTTTGCTGTGTTTAACAAAGAATCATTTTAAAGAAATAAGAATAAATATGAATGTTTTAAGAAGATTTAAGAATATTCCTTGAGAAATATATGCTGGGTGGTGTTTTTTCACTTTCTGTATGAGATGCCCCATCCCACACAGCAACCCTCTTTCCTATGATAGGGAAGCTGGGTTCCTTCTGTGGGGGATAGGGAGTGACCCATTATTCTTATGTAGGCCCCCATTAGGTTGGGAAGTATATAGACACCTCCCCAGTACGTAGGTAGATATATAGGTCCCCTCAGTTAGTAGATGGGTAAACAGCCCCCCCATTAGGTAGTTAGTTAAATAGGTTCCCATAGTTGTTAGTTATATAGCTCATTCCCCCCCGAAAAAGTAGTCAATTAGGTATATAGGTCTGCACAGTCAGTAGGTAGATATATAGGTCCCCTGTAAGTAATTAGGTAATTAGGCCCCCTGTACAAAGATATATAGCCACTTTCAGTAGCTAGGAAGGTAAATAGGGCCCTTCAGTAGGTAGGTAAACAGGTCACCTTGGTAGGCAGGTATATAAGTTCCCCCAATAGGTAGTTGTATAGGTACCATGGTAGATTGGTAGATGTATAGGGTCACAAGTAGGTTGGTAGATGTTTAGAGTCTCCCTGTAGGTTGGTAGGTTTAAAAGCCTCTAGTAGGTTGATGGGTGTATAGGTCCCTCCTGTAGTTTAGTAGGTATGTAGGTCTCCCCAGTATGTAAATAGCTATATAGGACCCCACAATATGTAAGTAGGTGTATAGAGCCTCCCAGTAGGTTGGTAGGGATATAGAGCCACCCAGAATGTTGGTAAGGCTGTTGGTAGGGCAGTAGTTTTGTGGGGATGTAGCTCATATCAATGAAAAAAATTAAGAAGCTAAAATATAACTTTTATTTATAAATCTTAAAATATGACAATGTTTTTCGTCCTGAGACCTTACATATTAAATTCCACCAAACATATATTTACAAAAATTGCCTAGTATGAAAACAAATGAGGTTTAATATAAATTTATAAATACTGCCATACATATACATATCCTGTATTCTGGCAGCCACCACAATACTGATGAAATGGTTGACATCATAATCGCAAGTATTGCTATTTAAACCGTGCATGAATACTTGCATATCTACTTGCTAATAGGCCAGTAATGAATGTCTATTAATGGAACAGTGTTTGTTTACTCATAAATTAAAATATTATGCATCTGACTGGAGACAATATTAGCTTTTTGGCCAATTATATGTATGTGTTTTTCCCCTGATGAACAAGTGCTATCTGGAGAAACAGATTGGGCTATGTTTGTGTGGTTCAGCCTCCATGGAGCGGGGGCGCTCTTTATGGGGTGGTGCCCCCACAGTTTAAGTAGGGGTTAACATGGTGAGTTATAGGGTCTCTTTCTCCCCCCTGTTGTTTGGTTCCCACCTATACCTGATTTCATGAATTTGCTGCTGGCACCTATACCATGGAGGAATGGCTATAGATTTGTATAATTCTTGTGTGTTTACCAATAGAGCGTTTTTATATATTTATATGATACCTTATTTGTTTTCTTACTAGACAATTTTTGTAAATATATGTGTGGTGAAAATTACTATGTAAGGTCTCAGAATGAAAGACATTTTCATATTTTAAGATATATAAAATATATTTTAGCTTCTTAATTCTCTCCAGTAATATAGCCATTCGAAGGAAGATCTTTTATTTATATGTATATTCACTTATTTCTAGGGATGTAAGTTCCCTTCAGTAATTTGGTAGCATAAAGGGCCCCTCAGTATATACGTAAGTATGTAGGTACTCCTCAGTAGGTTAGTAGGGATATAGGCTCAAATAGAATAAAAAAATAATAATACTCACCTCTCCTCATTCAACCAATAAAAACTCGCTCCTTCATGTGTCTCTGCACAGATGGTCTGACGTCATCATGACGCACATGCCGCCTGTGCTGTATACTTCGGAGGGTCGCAAGCCTGGGCACGCACATAGAGTTGAAATGACCACCGGTGCTCTGGGCCCATGGCAGCGGCCCAGAAGCTGGCTATGGACTGGCAATCT
This sequence comes from Phyllomedusa bahiana, assembly GCA_025379985.1. Taxonomy (NCBI): domain Eukaryota; kingdom Metazoa; phylum Chordata; class Amphibia; order Anura; family Hylidae; genus Phyllomedusa; species Phyllomedusa bahiana. The sequence continues at coordinate 49,410 of JAODAL010020104.1, forward strand.
GTCATGTGGGCAGTTTCCCAGTTTGGAGCAACGGCAGTTTTATCCGGAGCAGAAGTCTTGGATAAAACTGCTTAACAGAGCCCCTTCGCATTAGACATTTATGGCATATTATGCCATAAACGTCTGAGATGGCAAGACTTCTTTAACTAATATCTAAACTGCCTATCTATGAAACCCATAAATACCACTTACATACGCAGTAGTATTAATCCACGGGAATAGGTCACTTCTTTGTATTATGTAGTTTGATACTCTATATATAAATCCTTCCATTATTCTATTACACTCGATTATTTTCAACAAAACTCCTCTTTTCTGTGGAGGACATCTAACAACATGCTTGACCACATGGAATTTATGATTGTCCACAATTTCCAACACCTTACCTGCAGACTCTTTAGCAGACAATAGGCTGTTCATTACATAAGGAGGCTCCCCTGTCACTGAAGAAGACATTGGTATTATAAGTATCACATGGTGCTTGTTTCAGATTTTACATTGTGGCCAATTTGGTTTATGTAACAAGGATGGACAACGCCTGTTGTCTTCAGGAGCCTCTTAAATCATTCGTACAGCCATATCTGTTTCTGTAGTCCTTTGATGTCATATATGTATTTATGTCTTTTATGTACATAATTAGATTTACTGAGGTTTTCCTGACTGTTATTCTGTACAAAAGCTGCAGACAGGGATTTTGGCATGAAATGATAAGACAGTTTTTTTCCCTACATCTTAAATAATCATGAGTGAATAAGTAGCAGTGCAGTAGGTTTATTATTTCTGTTGTAGGTTGTGACATCCGTTAATGGAAAAATGTCAGATTTCATGGGTGAAATGTTTTTCATCTACATTGTTATACAGATTTTATTAGCTTTTCTGCATTTCATTCTGCTCCTGTGGTAGAACTCAAACACCTTACATTATATTGTCAGTGGTCTGACGCTTATACTGCAAGACATCTAATGGTATTTAATTCACAATGTACTATGTCCATTCTTAAAAGTGACTAGTAATTTGCACATTTTAATGATAAAAAATACAAAAGCAATATGCTGCCACTTTTGTAAATCTTGCATCCGCTATCCATCATGTACCCTGTTTTTGTTTAGGATGCTAGTGAAGAAAACTACTATCTGTGCTCGAAACCACTGACTACGCATGCCCAATGAAAGCATTTTCTATAGTCTTTTATTGGGTGTATAAATACTATGTACTTACAACGATAAAGAAAGTCAAATATAACAGTTTGTATGATTCTGATCACCTGCAATTAAAATGCAGTACCAAGACAATAAGCCCAAGGCTGCATCTATTACTATGGGAATACCACCATAAGGAGTTGGTATGGTAGAAATGGAAGGAGTGAGATATAGTTTACAGGCCCTTACAGTGGTTTTATTGGCATAGGCTGTAAGCTTTTTAATAATAAAGCAACACTGCAGCATAGGTACATAGTGGCTTTTAACAGGGAACACAACAAACGTGGAAGGTGCCAGAAATCATTTCACTGCTGAACTAAAATAAAATTTTCTCATCTTTTGTTTGCACTCTTGAGTTTAGATTTGTCATGGATCGTGCCATGGTCCGTGCCTCCACTGAGTCCCTGTTACCTGTTGCGCTCGCTGCTGTAAACTTACCTGTCCCGGTTTCTGTCCCCACTACAGTAACAGTGCTGGGGGCAGATTCAGCTCACCTATCCTTGCTCCTGCTCCATGACGTCCTGTGCGTGCACACGCACCACTTAGGGTGTGCGCGCAGCAGCTCTCGGCTTTTTAAAGGGACAGTATGTTAATTACCTTGGCAATGACCTGTGACCTTCTGTTTTAAAAGGAACTTCATGCCCTGGCCTCAGGGTCAGTTTGTTGATTTTCTTCATAGGATCCTGACCCCTGGCTGCTGTATTGCTGCTGTTATATCTGATTACCTGAGTTAACCCTGTGTTAACCCTGCGCTTTCCAGTTCATTATACTTCTGCTGTTTCCCGCTGTTGCAAGTGTCTACTACCTACGTTTTCCTGCCATTGTTCAGTCTGCTATACCTGCCTGGGACCTACTACCTGTGTCCTGCACTTTGAATGTCACCACGAGTAGCCTAGGAAAACAGCTGTGTCATTAAGGGAATACACTACCTTACCACATATACTCTATTTTTCCCATTGTAAGACTCACATTTTTCCTCCCAAAATCTGAGAAGAAAATGGGGGTACGCTTTATAGTCTGAATGTGGCCTCAATGCTGTGGGCCCTGGGCTGGGAGTAGAGAGTGTCCCGTCGGAGTCAGCAGCAAAGAAGAAAGCAGCAGAGTCTTCGCTGCTGGAAGCTGGCGGTGCGGTTTAATTAACCTCTTCACTCATTTGGACGTTTCTGAATGTATAGAGCGGGCTCACGTGCTGAGCATGCTCCATATGCAGTGGGTGACGGTTCTTCACTACAGTTGGCAATCGCTGCTAATAAAGGGCTCATGCCCCAGATGTTTTAGGACCTTAGCAACACCCCCGCTCCTTGGAAACTGTACTTCTGATTGTTGAATATTCTAAAAGGGTCATGGGAAAAGAGCTGAGATTCTACCACGCCCTCTATTGGATGTAGTATTCCTTAGTGTGTACATAAATAAAGTATAAAAACATTGTAATATATTTTATCTTAGTAGATAAATATCTCAAACTGTCGATGATTTGTTAGATACTATATCTGATATATGACATTTTCTCCATGTCTACGACAGAAAGGCCAGAATAACATGGCCTGAGGTGACATACTCCCAGAGAGAGAAAAGATCTTTTGAGTTACAGCAATATAAGGTATTTGACTATACCATGATAGCTGTTACAAGACGGTATTAAAGGAATATTTTATACATCAGAATTTTCTTCGGCAGCATTGAATAAATAATTATAAGCATTCCAGTATTCAGCAGTGACAGCAGCAGGAGAATCTGTCATTTAGTTACTATACATTTAAATGTGACCACATTAAAGCCTTACAGATAGCAATTAACAAATTATATCTAGCTGGCATTATCTTTGTGCTCAGGCTTTTCATCGCCAGCTATTACATTTTTTTCTAGACACCTTATTCAAGCAGTACAAAATGTATTATTCAGTTTATTCTCCTTCAACAGAGAAATAAGTGATGTTAGTGCTATTATTATTATATTCATGTCTATGTTACATTGGAGAGTTATGCAAATATTTTATGCCTATTAATGAAATATTTGCAGGTCTTTCAGTTACTTTATTCAGCATCGGTTTGCCTATTTAGAAATAGAAATGTATTGTACTGTAAAATCTCAGTATTAGTTAATACATGTGTTCAGTGTCAATTTCTTTGTTTAGCAAGTTATAGCAAATGCACTTGAACTATAATTAAAGCATCAGTACAAAAGTAAAGGCCTGATTGGGCCAAAAGCAGTAAAAGAAAGATCTTGGAAAGTTTATGGGTGACATGTATGATCTAGGCGCAAAGAGAATAGAAAATAGAAAAAAAGAGTGTAGATTGTGCCATAATGTATGGACCTGTTCTACTGCGGGTCATAGATTTGGTGCTTTCTGGTTCCACTACGACAACTCAGGATCATATAGAACACTTTTATCTTCGTCTACTTGTTCCAGCAGTAATGCACCCAGTTTATCCGTCCTCCAGTCATAAATGTGTAGAATCATACGGTTGTGGTGCGACACGCCCCCAGAATGTCCCCACATCTTGGGCGCATTACATAGTGCCACGGGCGCCTCATAAGGTGCCTAATTTTGAAGTGCCCCTGATCATACATCTAAAGAACAGGACTGTGCCAGATTTTGGGCTGAAAGGGCACCAGAATACTGGCGCAGCCCCGTAGATACATGTCACCCTATGTTTCTATTTTCTTCCATGGGGAGTCTAGTTCTTCTTTGAACATTTGTTGTTCTGGATTGGAGACAGTTTATTTTAGAAGTTCAGTTGACACATTGCTTCTCTTCTATATCTCCCACTCCCATTTACTTGAAAATTGTCTAGATGTGCTCCCTGGCTAAAGCAAAGGGCATAATTCAAGGTATTTGTCTAGTATTTCAAGGAATGGAGCTCAGTCTGAGATATCACACAGGATAAGACAGCAGACTATAAAAATTCTGGTCTGTCAGGTCAGTTGACAATTATATATGAAAGCATAGGTTTTTATAAATATAGTCAATATCCCCAAAGTGTCTCCACCCTATAACAATCAATTTAGAAAATACTTCTATAAGCGATCTAAAATCATTTAGATCACAAAGACTTTATGCTGTGAAAAAGCTTTTTTTTTTTTGCAATGCTGTTTTCACTGCTGATTTTTGGAAAGAGTGAAGGTGACAGCCACCTGTGACCTCACAAGAGTGTCCAAGTCAGACTCATACTGAGGCTCAATGAGAGGATGACAGTGTGGGCTAGTTAAAGGGAACCTGTCACATAGGTTATGCCCCCCTTGCTGAGGACAGCACAATCTAGTGACCTAAAGACCTGCTGTTTCCAGCGCTGTGTCCCTTTTTCTGTAAGATGCTGGAGTTTTAGAGGATTTAATGCTCAAATCTGCAGTTTTCAGCCAGAAAAGAGTCATATAAAGATGTGAGCATTCAATTCCCTAAAACTACAGCATATTAGAGAATAAGGTACACAGCGCTGGAAACAGCAGGTCTGTCTCTAGGTTGTGCTGTTCTCAGCTGGACGGGCATAGCCTATGTGACAGGTTCACTTTAATATTGTTTAGTGCCTACTCCTTTATTATTCTCTTTTCCTTCCTCACTTTTTTCTAATAATGTATTCTTCTTCATTGGAATTTGTATACACATATAGACACACATATATAATGCCATTAAAGCCACTATCCAAATATTGTGTAGACCCCTACCACCGCTCTTATCCATTCCTCAAAACTTCTAAAAATGTCCTTTACTTTCTGGTACTAAGACATTTGCAGCTGATCTATAAGTTCTGTAATCTCTATGGACTGGACTCTTTAAAGGGGTTGTCTCACTACAAGGATTGCTTTTTATGTTAAAGATCTTGCAAAAGCAAGTCACTTTGCAATATATGTCCATTAACAGTGTCCTACCTATTCCTAGATATCCCCTCTTGTATTGGCTGCTCCTCAGGTCACTATAGCTACAGACATGTTCAATCTCTCCTGATAGGCTGTCAGCGCTAGTTGCTATAGCTACAGACCTGACTTCTACTGCAGCCTAGTGGAAGCCAGTAAACACGCACCTGAATTCAAAGTGAATCTAAGAAAACAGGGCTGAAGTGAGATGAATCAATGTAGTGAGGCAACCCCTTTAAGAGACAATAAGAGTCCTGCCTATTTACCCCCTTCATATACAGCGATGGACATCTTTCCCTGTATACAGAGCTGTCAATTACGATATGTGGGTGGGATCAGGAGGGCTTTCAGTTTGACTTTCACAGATTTTCTTTGCTTTTTTACTCAGAAATTCAGCATTAAATTATATATATAAATATATTGTGACAGTGCGACCACTGGTAGTCGCATGATCCTGCCACTAGAGTCTACAGTTTGGCCTCGTTCACACGACGGTTTTAGCCGCGGATCTCGCCGCGGTTGCCGCGGCCAAAACCTCGTCGAACCGCGCCGCAAACTGCGACGCAGGTTTGCGGCGCTGGTCGGTGGCCGTGGCCTCGGCTCGGGAGGGGCGTGGTTTGGGGCGCGGCTTGCGCCGAGGGTTTGCCCCCATGCAAATTAATAGCAGGGGGCAAACCGCGGCGAGAGCCGCGTCCCAGCCGCGCACCACCCGCGATGACTCCCGCGGCGACGCCTGCGGCAGCATTGCGTGGCCGCCGCGCAGAGAGCTCCCGGTCAGGAATTTACAGGAAAGTTCTTCACACACGCGGGTTTGGCCGTGGCCCCAGAGCCGCGGCCAAACCCGCGGAGTGTGAATATTAACGCGGTTTCCCATAGGAAATCATGTTAATAAACTAGACGCGATTTGGCCGCGGTTTTGGCCGCGGAAACCGCGTCGGAACCCACGGCTATAACCGCGGCCAAATCCGTCGTGTGAACGGGGCCTTAAAGTCCTTCTGCAGATGCGCCACCGAGGACCTGTGTCAGGGATTATATATTACTGACACGTACAGTAGCGGCTAGAATAGCTGCAAGGCAGCTATGTATGGGGTGGCTCATTCGGGACAGCTATAGTGTTGAGTGGGTGGCTGTCCCTGCATTCCAGGTCCCTGGGTTCCAGCCCAGATATTGTGTAGCTCTCTGGAGAACTATTAAGGGCCTCCTACTTCTGTTGTATGGGGTGCTTGGTCTGCTGCTTGCGAGTGGAGCAGTGGAGGAGCTGGAAAGAGGCTCTGGCCCCCAGAGGCTTAGGAGAAGCCAGAACCTGGCAGGCAGCTGGGAAAAAGTGTGGTGTGGTACTTGGGTTTATTTTGTAAGTCCTTCTTGTAATCTTTTGTTGGAGTAATAAAACTGTCTGAGGCCAGTTGGAAGAGAAACCTTGTCTCAGACTGCTATATTGGTGCCATTCCACTTACCCAGGCGGCGATCCATGAGTAAATCCCCCAGAGCCGGTCCAAGAGGGGCGGCCGAAGGCATGAGTTGTCACAATATATATATATATATATATATTATATATATATATATTTATATATATAATAATATTAAATATATTTTATACGATTTATATTTTTCTTTTTTTTTTTTTTTAATTTCTAAGTAAAAAAAGCAAGGAGCTCAGATTCTTTCTCTATCACATCCTGCTCAGCAGAATAAACCACCTGACAGGTTCCTTTTGAGACACTTTATTTGTCACAACTTAAAAGGGCACTCAAGCTGTCACACATGAAGTAAACAATATGATACTGTCATCAAAAAAAATAAGGTATTCATTTTAACTCCTTCCTGACGCAGGGATTTTTGTAGTTGTATTTCTTTTTTTATTGTTCGCCCTCAAAAACATGTTATCTTTATTCTGCAGATCAGTATGATTCTGATGGGTGTTCGATTTTAATAGATCAGTCATTTTTTATTTTTTTAACTTGGAAAAGACAAAAATGAGGGAGTTTTAACCTTAGTCCCCCTAGGATACATGATCAGTAAGGGTGTGATTGCTTGTATACTGTTCTGTAAAAGTAATATCTTGCAAACCAGTGAAAACTAAGGGTGACATGTATGAAACTTGGTGCGTCAAGGCCATTTTTCGCATTATTTTTCCAGTGTAAAAAGCACCTGAATATATGAAAGTGGTAAATATGAGGTTATAAATGACGCCTACATTTCAAGGTGCCTAGTGTATATGTTTAGCGCACTGCAGTACTTTTGCGCATTAGTAATGCACCAAACGTGTGTAAATGAATGCCAGAATTCAATAATGGCTGCTAGAACAGTTCATTGAGTTACTTTTCTAATTTAAAATATTATATGAATACTAAAATTTGCAGGTGATTTTTATATATTTTTTTTTATTAAAGTCTTACAAAATACTTTTTTTTCATACTTTTATATAGTATCTTAATTTGTGTTCTGAAAAATATAGGTAAGTGGGTCAGCCTTTATTTGACATACAGCAATAACCGGCACACCACAGGTCTCGCTGAGACTTGTGGTGAAACATGCAAGATCACAACCACAATTTCTGTTAACTGACATGCTGTTCTAATGCCTTTTATTTTATTTGTAGCCTGCTGTGATGTGTTTGTAACACTGATAATACTCCGCTAACTTCACAAATACACGATTGAGAATGGGATTTATGGTAGATACTGTACTGGTTTAAATAAATGATAGTATTTATTTTAAAAGTCATTTTAGATTATATTAATTTTAAATACATTTTAAAGGAGCTCATTTTATATTTTTGGGATATTATATAATTATCTATTTATTTTATATTATATAATTTATTATTAAATTTATATAATTACATTTTCTATGGTTTAATAATCAAAAATTACTTTTTATTATTTTACTGGTGTAAATTGAGAAATAAGGGACATCTTTTGCCCTAATGGCACATCTAGTTCAACTCTGTCTCAGGCAGACCATAATTAAATTGGTCTGGCTGTTCCAGCAGTTATGCGCCTAGCTTTGCCATCCCACATTCATAAATATGTCTAATATTATGAATGTCGTGTGACATGCTCCAGAATGCCCCCAAATGTTTGGTGCATTACAAAGTATCAGTGCACAGTGCACCAAACATGCCTGATTAACATGTAATTGTAACGGTCATCAGTAGTGGATCCTCTGGACCACTGCAAATGATGGTATGGGCCACACCAGGGAATGGAGTCTAAGTAGGTCCAGTTTTCACCAGAGCATGCCGCAAAGCAGGATGGACTTGCTGCGGCGGGATTCCACCAGGTCGCTACCCCTGACGGGGCTTGCTTGCGGTGGCGGCAGAGGTGGGGCATGGTACAAAATCGTGAAGCAAGCTCATAGTCGGGGACAGGCAGGAAGGTCAGGACAGGCGGCAAAGGTTTGTGGTCGAGGGACGGAGGCAAACGGAACGGTACACAGTAAATGCAAAGACACAATGGGAATGCTTCCTCTAAAGGCACAGGGCACTATTGATTTGGCAGGGACCAAAGGAAAAGGCAGGACTTAAATAGAATCAGTGCCCGGTGAAAACCAATCACCGGCGCGCTGTCCCTTTAAACTTAGATGCAGTACCGCGTGCCCTAAGGGGCGGGCTCGCACCCGGCCTGCAACAGGAGCGTGCCCAGCCAGGAACAGGAGCACGGTGAGGTAAGTGCAGGACAGAGCTGCGAGCCCGAAACAGGGGTCGCTGGGATGCCCGTTACAGTAACACATTTCTCACTAGAACAGTGAATATGACCCGTTCATACATGTCACCCTAATAGTTCTCTTATTACTACCTGCCTATGGCCCTAGGCTGCCATGACAACTAGTCAGTACATCACAATTTTATCACTGGAGGGGCAATTGGGGAAATGTTTACTGTGGCATGTAAGAGACTGGATGACAAAAATCTCTCTGTAAAATGTTAGTTCTTTCCAAAAAGGAGGTTTGCTAAGAAAGATTTGGCAGTGCTCTTTGCCATGCATTATAATTTTTAACAAACCTTTGTTGTTTATTCTGTGGCACCACAAAGCTTAAAGTGTTGGCATGTCATCTGACAGTGACTGGAACTGTAACAATTACTTTGTTCCCCGGAATAAAGTGTTTAGTTCCTGAGATAAGAAGAACACAAGACTGACCATTTTAAAGATGCTCTGACCCAGTTGTCTAGCCATCACTATTGGTCCCTTGTCTGCAACATACTAATAAACTTAGCTGAAACTTACATTAACAGGAAGCCAATATGTGATGTGTATGTATAATATATAAGTAATATATATAATTTACAATTATACAATTTTCTAAGTAAATGTGTTTCTAAAGGTGCTATGGACATGAATTCTCACCAGATGTCGGTAGCCACCCATCCAATCTACAGAGGCAAATAAATTAAACCATAAATGTTCATAAATTAAGTTATGTGTAATAATGAGAAATGACACAGGGAAAAAGTTTTAAACACATTAACAAAAAAGGTGCAAAGTGCCATGGAATGTCATGACACCAGCTGAAATCTATCAGTAACTAGAAAACAATCCTACCACTTAGTAAAAAATAATATCCGCTAGTTCAACTGATGGCCTTTAAAATGTTCTTTTTACCAAGGTGCCACACAAGTAACATCTCATGATGGGTAAAACTAGTGAGCTGTTCAAGATCTTTGCAACCTTATTATTGAAAAACATATTGATGGCATTGGTTACAGAAGAATCACTAAACTGCTGAAGGTTCCAGTTAGCACTGTTGGAGCCATAATCCAGAAGTGGAAAGAACATAATTTCACCTTAAACCAGCCACAACTAGGTGCTCCCCCACAAGATTTCAGACAGAGGAGTGAAAAGAATTATTGGAAGAATTATCCAGGAGCCAAAGATCACCTATGGGGAGCTACAGAAAGACATGAATTCAGCAGGTACAATTGTTTCAAAGAAAACAATAAGCAATGTACTCAACCTCCGTGGCCTGTATGCAGGGCTCAACATGCAAAACTTAATTGCTGAACAAAAAGCATGTTTAAGTTTATTTAAAGTTTGCTCAACAACATTTAGATAAGCCTTTTAAATACTGGTAGAATATAGTCTGATCATATGAGAGAAAATTCAACTCTTTGAATATCTTAATACCCACCATGTTTGGAGGCCAAAAGGCACTGCTTATCACCCCAAAAACACCATAGTAACACTGACGTTTGGAGGGGGGAACATTATGGTGTGGGGCTTTTTTTCAGCTGTAGCAAACTTCATATAGTTGAAGGAAGAATGAATGGAAAAATTTACCAAGACATTCTTGATAAAAATCTGCTGTCATCTACCAAGATGATGAAGATGAAACAGAGGTGGATATTTCAGCAAGACAACAATCCCAAATACACAGCCAAGGAAACTGTCAGTTGGTTTCAGAGAAAGAAAATAACGCTGCTGGAATGGCCCAGCCAATCACCTGAACTGAATCCAATAGAAAATCTATGGAAAGAACTAAAGCTCAGACTTCATAAAAGGAGCCCATGTAACCTTCAGGATTTAAGTGTTTTTATGAAAAACATATATATGTATATATAAAAATATTTATGTTTAGTGCGATTGAAAAAAGACATATATCCATCAAGTTCAACCAAGGGTGGGGAAAGATGTGGATGAAGGGAAGGGGATAAGCTTGGTCTCCACTACTGATGAAGACTTTGGAACCCATAAGACAAGAACCAAAAATGAATATTTTATTTCTGATCCCAAAGTTGCCATCAGACTGGATCTAGTTGTTTTGTACGGCTACATAAGTATTACAGTGCCAAGCAAAAGGGTAACATTGTTTGAACTTTTGACTTTCAGGCTCCATATCTCACCATCCACTACAGCTTTGAACATGAGACTACCATCATTTTCTAGACAATCATCTTAGATATCTCATACATAAATTTGACTTGCGACTATTTAGTATATGCTTAGTTAAGCAGATTCTTGTCATGTAACTGCATTGTTACTGTTTTGCTTCCAGTAGTGGTACAATCTTTTTCTTCTTGCATAATACACATTGTAACCTGTTCTCACACTCTGTAATAGAACAGTGTGTTATTAGGTTGATACCCAAGAAAAAGGTCACCAGTACGAAATGAAGAGCAGCAGAGAAGAACATTTCCAAAGAAAAGAGAAAATGCATTATCCAGCTCATCAACAGTGGTTTCTTTGCCAAAAAATTGCCAGACTGCATTATAGGCCTGCCATGAAAGCTGGAAGAATATGAAATGAAGTCCATCCATTCATTTCAGAGCCAAGACGTGGACATCCAGACAAAATATCGGAGTCAACAGGTTGACTCATCACAAGGTTTATCAGTTCTGGTGCTGCAAAAACGGCAAAAAAGGTGAAGAAGCCTCAACTTTAATACCTTGACATCATCAAAACCTTGACATCACAAGAACTGTTGGCTCGAGTTTACAAAAAAGTATGAAAAGTGGACAGTAGAATTTTGGAAAAGGGTAATTTGAAGCGATGAGATGAAAGTCAATAGACTTTGATGGGGGCAAATGTGTTTGGAAGATTCAAGGGAAAAGGGGCTTAATGGATCAAGAAATTGAAGGAACTGTCAAGTTCAGTGGAGGAAAACTGATGATATCGGTTTTATTTTAGAGCCAAAGGCGTTGGATACTTGACAAGGATCGTTGGCGATCTCAATGCTGAGCTATATGTGAGTGTCCTAAAAGATGAGTTAGTATACTCCAGTACTATGGGTATGAAAAGAACGACTTAGGGCGACATGTATGAACGGGCTTTACGCCTGTTTTCTGGCGTTTCACTGCCCCCTCCCCGCCGAATCCGCTGTCGGACGCAGCGTTCGCCACTTTCGGCTGCGGTCCGCATGAAGGGGCGGGCAGTGGGTGCGGTGGGGCGCGCTGTAGGCGTTCCGGGGCGGGACGCGGCGCGCTCTTATAGTCCGAGGCATGTACCATCGCGGCTCGCCAAATCGCAGCCTCGCAGCTTTCCGACAAGCAGACCAGGTTTTTTTGGTCTAAATCCTCCCGGGAGAGGCGAAGTGAAGCAGGGTCCGAACATGCGAGGAAGCGGATCGAAGATCGCGACAGAAAGTCCCCGGCGCTCCGCTCTGACAAGCAGACTTGGTCGAAATGCTCCGGCGGAGGGAAGTGAAGCAAGAACGGAACATGCGAGGAAGCGATGAAATCGCACAGAAATCTCGGCGCTCCGCTCCGGGCGCGGGGGAGAAAATAAAAAAATTTCCCTTTAAAAAGGCGGAAAACATGTCAGAAGAGAGTGCACTAAAAAATACACATAATAAAAAAAACATCATTTTTCCCAAACTCTAAACGGCGCAATAAAACAAATTATTTGCAAATTGCCGGGGGAAAAAGAAGAAATTCAAATCTGAAACTATTCTCATTGGTCGGCAAAACCGGCCAAATAAATCGGAGCGACAGTGAACCATTAAAAAGCTATGGGGAAAAATTGACCAATCAAAATCCCGGGGGGATAATTAAAAAAACAGTAAAAAAGTGAAAAGAGCTATTGGCTGAGCTGGGGGGGTCTCGGCTAGCTCGCCAACAGAATGGAGCGAAAAAAAGCCCCATTTAGCCATGGAGAAGTGAGACCAATCAAAACCCAGGGCGGGGGATAATTCAAAATACGTAAAAAGACAGAAAAGAGCTTATTGGCGAGCAGGGGGGTTGGCTTCCCACCAAAAACGCGAGCTACTTCCCCAAACCCTTTAGGGAGAGATGAGCGAACTCAAATCTCGGCGCTCAGCCCCGCGGCATGAAGTATTAAATAAAACAAATTTTTTTTATACAGTGTAAAACATTCTCAGATAAAACCAGAACTTTTTTTTTAAAAAATAAAGCAGTTAAAAACCCGAAAACGCTTTTGTCCCCGGACCGGCGCTACTGGGGAAATTTTGCCATAGAAGAATTGCCGGGAAAGACAGAATTTCAAATTTGTACGCTATTTCATTGGTGGCATAAACCACCAATCAAATGGAGAAAAAATTTCCCCCTTTTAGATCCTATGGAGGAAATTGCCCCAAACGTTAGGAGCGCAGTGGCCATTCTATCCTATGGAAAAAATGGCCCAAAACTTTATTCAAAGGGGGGACAGTTCAAAATACAGTAAAAAAGGCGAAACGAGCTAAAATTGGTTAAGCAGGGGGGGTCGTCCAGTTAGCCAATCAGAGCCGACTGCTTTCTCATAAGTTCATGGGGAATCGAAATTTAAAAGAGGGCCGTTTTTTGAAACCAATGGGGGAGGGGGACGCTCCTATGGGTTTTTTAATGCAATCTGGTATAAAACTGTACATGGCTAAAATAAAATTTTTTCACTACAGAAGTTGGCCGATGTGAATAAAAGGGAATCCTAATATGTGGCAACGAAATAAAATTTGAAATCAAGAAAATCATGCTTTTTCTTTATTTTCGATCCCCCCATACTATTATCCTTGGCTAACGAAAAGAAAAATAACATATTTTATGGCTTTTTTTTTTTTTTTGTTAGCACATTTTAGTATTCTTTTTTAAATAACATCGGCACAACTTCGTAGTTTTAATTTGTTTTCAGCCTGTACATTTTTTTCCCAATTGCTTTAGAAAACCCATAGGGAGCGCGTCGCTTCCCATTGGGCCCAAAATTACGGCGCCTTTTTAAATTTGATTCCCCTAGAACTCTATGAAAAGCACTCGCGCTCTGATTGGCTAAGCTGGACCCCCCGCTGCTTCAACCAATCACCCGTTTCTGCCTTTTTACTTTTTTTGAATGCCCCCGCCGTGGATTTGTTTGGGTTAAACTTCCCCTAGGCTAGAATGGGACTTGTCGCTCGATTTGTTGGTCTAAATTCTCCATACCCTAGAATGGGCTTTGGGCGTCCCATTTGATTGGCTGAATAGCCCCAAACCCCCGTTATCTCAGCCAACAGCTTTTTTTTAATTTTTTACTGTTTTTGAACAGTCCGCCCGGGGTTCTGATTGGTAAAACTGCCCATAGGTTTTAATAGTTAGTGTCGCTCCTTTTTGATTTTGGCCCCTTTTTTTGGCGACCCTGAGAAAAGGTTTCAAATTGAAATACTGTATTTCCCCCATTTTTCCCAAATCCAAATTTTTGACTTAGGATATTCGGAAGTGATTTTGTTTTTTTGAAAATTTTTATTTTTTAAATTTTTAGCTCTTTTCCTAGAAAATAGAACGCCTTTTAAAGGGATTTTTGGGGTTATTACCGACCGACTGTGGGAAGATTTTTCGCCCCTCCAGCCGTCCGCATCGGAAAAAATTTCGGCGCAGTCCCGCACGGGCCTAATCCCAACGCCCCACACACGGCGAGGCGCGGCGGGCTTTTTCCCCCCCATGTATGGGGCACTTCCCCGGACGGGAAATTTTGGCGCAGGCCCCACAGGCCCCTGTCCCCCCCACTTTCCCCACCACTGGCGGGGCCGGGGGAAAATTTTCCCGCATGTTGACGCAATAATCCGGCGGACAAACTCGACGCAGCGCCGAACTTCGCCCCTTTCCCGCAGGGGCCCAACCGCTGGGGAGGCGCGGCGGCTTTACATATATTATGAGGCGGCCCTCCCCGACATAAATTTTCGTATTCCGCCGGGGAAACGGCGGGAAAAAAGCGCCTCGACCCCGGGCTTCATACATGTGGCCCCTTAGTGTTCAGCAGGGCAACAAACCAAGGATTAAATTTAAAAATTGGGGGCAAAAGGTTCAATGACAATAAGTGAGTTGCTGGATTGGGCCCCCCATCCGCAGGCCTCAACCCAATTAAACCGTGTGGGTAGAGTAAAAAAAATCTGTATTTGGGAGTTGACCATATAACAACCTGGGAAATGGGAAAAGGACCTGGTATCAGGTTTAGTTGAGACAACTTGAAAAGATTGAGACAGGGGGCCCGAAGGATTCAGGGCAGTGTTGAAAGCCAAAAGGTGGATTTACAAAATACTAACAAAATAAAAAAATTGATCTTCAGATTTTTAGGAGCAAAAAAGGGAAATTGCAGTACATGTAAGAATTTTAAAATAATGGGCATATGCTAAATGATGCAAATTCAAAATTTATAATTGATATAGCCCAAAATATTGTAAAAAAAATATAAAAAGAAGTAGCCTGAGGTTTAAAGTTGTAGTGGATGGTGAGATATTTGGGGCTTGAAAGCAAAAGTTCAAAAAATCTTATGTTTGTTGGGACGTAAATATTATTTAGTAGTAAGGGGTTATCTAAACCTTTCTTGAAACCCTCACCTGTTCTTGCTGTTACCATCTCCTCAGACAGACTATTACATAGATTCACAGTTTTCAAGGTGAAAAAGGCTTTTCTCCTCTGGAGATTGAATATTTTTTTCTTTAGTCAAAGGCATTATCCACTTGTCTATTGAGGAGGTTTTACATGAAATAGCTTTTCACCATACTTTTTTAGGGGCTATTTATATGAACTAATTATGTCTCCCCGTAGTCGTCTTTCCTCAAAAATAAATAAATTTAATTATTTTACCCTCTCCCCATAATTAGATGCCCCTTCCCCTTTTTTGTTTTTACTTATTTGCCTTTTTCCCAACTCCGTACATCCTTTTTTAAATGAACCAAAAAAAGGACGCATTTCCAAGTGGGCCCCCATTTTCCTTATAAAGTGGGAAAAATTTCAACCTTCCCATGAGTCGTGCCTCTTTTAAAACCCCAAATTTTGCCCCGCAGGCCTTAGAGGGAGTGATTGAAAAACATTGTTTGTAATCATATCCAACAAGTCACCCAGACCTTCTCAATGAGGACTCTCCCCTTTTTTCCCCTCCCTAGAACACATGATGCCTTAGATTGTTAGTACCCAATGAAGAATTTAAAAGTATCCACACTGAACCTCATTTTTCCAAATGGGTCCCATGTCCAGGTTTGCTTGCAATTTAGAAATTTTCCCGTTTGTATTTCAGATTCTGCTTTTTTAGAAAAGACCAGTTTCCAACAAAAGCATCACTATAGTGGGTTTTCCCACAAAGGGGCCCTTTAAAATTGAAAGTTTTTTTTTAAAAGTGATTAAAGCAGCCCGTTATCACCACTGTACCTGCCTGTGTCAATTGGCAGGTGGGCTTATCACAGTTTTCATAAAAAATGTACACATCAAATTTTCATGTATTCAAAGTATTAAATCCCTTTTCCAATAGTTCCCCTTGTGCTATTGTTTTGCTGCTGATTTTGGGAAATTTTGCTGCCACACCAGTTTTGCACCTTTTTTTAAAAAAAATTTTTTGGATATGCGGGGAAAAAAACTATTGTTTTTTAGATTTTTCCGCCTTTTTGGGCCCCTCAATTTTTTTATGAGCTGACCTCTATTTCTAAGGATTTTTTGTGGGTCTATAGATTGCAACTTAAATATTTTTTCTGTATTAACCCCCTTGTATTTTCACTTACAAAGTTTCCACATCTTCACTGTTGCCTTTTTCACCCCTTTTTTTTCTTTAAATAAACCCCTTTTCCTAAAGAAACACCCCCTCCTCCTTTCCTGTTTGCCCTGTTTTTCCCTTTTTTTGTTTTTAAAAAACGCCCAATCATGTGAGGACCCCAACCCTTTCCCTCAGCGCCCCAATCACATCAATTGATCTTGGGAACCCAAGCCCCAAAAAGACCCCCTCTTTTTTCCCTGCATACTTCGGGGCATTTGTGAAAAGCACTTTAAATTTTTTCCCAGTTTACAAAACAGTAGAGGGAATGGGGGATTAATGAAATTTTGGGGAGCCCCCTATGTTTTTTCAATGCTGGTTTTTTAATCAGGGTTTTTCCGTATCCAGTGGGGGCCCCACCCCCACGGGCCATTTTCCATATAGTCGGCCCCCTCTCTAACTTTCCTACCCCTGCATTTTTTTGATTTTCCCCCCCCTTAACCTTTTTTTAAAAAACCCCTTTGCACCCTTTCTAAAAAAACTATTTTCCCAGCACAGGGGCCCCCTTCTTTTAAAGGTGAATTTGTCGCAAAAAAGCGGGAATTTTTCCCCAATGAAAAATCCCCCGTGTCTAAAAACCCAAAAACCCTTCGCCCTATACCCAAAGACTTCACCCTTGCATTTAACTCCTGTGCCCCCGTTTGTTTTTCCCTGCTTTGGGTGCATGAAAACAGGCGGGTATTGTGGCGCACATAATTTTTGGGGTCCTTCCCCCTTGTTTTTAAAAAATTATTCTTTCGGACCCCCCCCCACTTTCCATTTTATTCTGTCTTTGGGTTTCCAAAAAAACCCACAAAAGCAAGGTCATCGCCCAGCCCCCCCCCCAGTAATTTACCCAATCCTTTAAACCACATGGGGAAACCCCTGGCTTTAGGGGGGACAGAAAAACCATTTGGGGCTGGGCCCTGTCTTGGTGACCCAAAAAATTTTTATCCTTTTTCCTTATAATGGAATCCCCTTTTAAATGTTTTTGTATTTTCCTACCTGCTTTCAAATCCCCACAAATACTAATTGACCTCTTCTCCCGGCAGTATCCACTAGGGTTGCCATTTCTGGGCTTTTGGGGGGAGAATTGGGAATTTTATTTTAAACAAACCCCCCGGCAATTTTGCCCCTTTAATTTTCTCCGGAAAGAGCAGTGGGCCTTTTTTTTTTTTATTGGGACCCCACGGCCCCCTCTTCCCTTTATTAACTCGCTTCTTTGGGTTGTTTGTTGATGTTTACTCTTTTCCCCCCCAAAATTTTGTCCAAATAAATGCTTGCCCTTGGGGAAAAAAAAAGTCCCCTTTATAATTTTTCAATTTCCCCTCAGTGATGCAAAGTGGCCCTTTTGTAAAATTTTCCCTAAAAAAGGGACTTTTAGGGGTTTTTATGTTTTTATGTGTGTGTGTGTGTGTTTGTATTTTTATGGGCATAACATTTTTTTTTAAAATGAAATTTTAAAAGAGCCCTTTTCTTTTTCCTTTTAGAATGGGACATGTCCAACTTTTCAGTGTTTGAGCAAATTCTGAAAAAATTGTTGTCTTAACCCAAAGGGGTTTTTAAAGGCCAAAATTCCCCAAAAAGGGTGTTTGATCCCTTTTGGGCACCCAATAAATGTAGGGGGTAATTTTAAATGGGATTTTAAAAAAGGGCCCTTCACATGCTGGGTTTACATTTTTTCATCATGAAGAACAAAACCTTAAAATTTATCAAACAGTACCCCGCATTTGCAAGACCTTTTAACAGGGGTGCTTTCGCGGAAGTGGGGGACTGATGTTGGGTGTACAAATGTGTTTTTTAGAAGGGTTGCAACCCCGATATGAGTGACTGGAAGAGTCACAGGGAAAGGCAAAGAAATGAACGTCCTTTGGCTTACATCAAAACAGTGAGGCTTTTTCATTTTTAAAAAATTTCCCTTTTGGGGTTTTAAAGGGGAAAGTTTAGGGTGCACCACAAAAAATCCCAAAACACAGTTTAAAAGGGGGGTGGGGGAAAGGGAAATATGTGTTAACTAAAGTAATATCTAAAGTGGGAAAAAAAACCCTTTGGGCTTAGTAAAACGGAAGGGTATGGGAAAAAAGGGAGGAAATTTTAAACAAAATCCCCCAGAATTTTTAAACCCAAAAAAAATTGCCCTTTTTTTTTATTTCCCATATAAAAAAAACCAAAAAAACATTCAAACAAAATTTTTTTATGCAACTCCCTTTCCCTTTTTTCAAACTCAAAAGGGGAAAAAGGGGTCTTAAAAAAATAGGCTAAAGGGTGGGGCATTAAACCGGCAGTTTAATATGCCCGTATTTTGTTTGAAAGTGTTACATTGCCAGCGGGTTTTCTCTGTGCACCGCCCAAGAAATTTACAAAAACCCCCCTTGGGGAAAAAAAATTAGTAGGTGAGCGGCTTTTTGTTTTTTTCGTGAAAAAACCCTGAAAAGGGAAAATTTTTTATTTGAGGGGGACTTACCCGCAAGGTCCTTGTTTTTTGGGATCAGAATAAAAAAATCTCCTTTTTGGGTTTATATGGACTTTTCCCTTTACAGATTGTTTGGGGGAAAGGTTGAATCCAGGAGCTTTGCTTTTTTTTTTATTTTTTAAAAAACCCGTATTTTTATAAAGACAGAATTTTTTTGAGTACAACTAATTTTTTGTAAGGGGTGGGGTTTTTGATTGCCAAAACCGGTATTTGGCCAAATTTTAAAAGGCTTGGGGCGCAGGGTTTGACCCAGACCCTGGGCGTCCCCCTGTTGTGCTCAGGGTGCTGGGTTTTTCTTTCCCGGCTCGCCCACCCGTAAATAAATTTTGGGCCCGTCCCGCTTCCCCCTCAGCGGGTGTGCTCCTCTTTTGTTTTTCCTCCTGGGGAGGCATATCCCCTACCCGGCCCCTTTTTGGCAAAAAGGGACTCAGTTCCCCGGGTTTTTAGGGCCGTGTGAAAAAGTAATTTTTTGTTTCCCCTAATTTGGGGTTTGGGGGGCTTTTTTTGGGATTCGTTTTCCCGCTCTCTGCGTCCTTTTTTGGTGGTTTTATTTCCTATTTCGTTTGCTGGGGAATTTCCTAGTGTTTCCTGTTTCGTTACCCTTGCTGTTCCTAGCTTTTTACCTTTGGGCTCAACCCACGCTTGCTACCTTGGGCCCTCCGTTTCCACAATTTCCTGCCATTCCATTCCATGGCTGGCCCCCCCACCGTTTCCGCTTTGTTCCCGGGAGTATACAGGTTCGTTTTTCGGCTGTAAACCAAATCTTTCCCACTGGGGGGTAAACTCCTGGGGGGTTCGCTTTCAGCAAATCATTTTCCCCACCCTTTTTGGTGGGGCCGGTGAAGGCAAGGGGGACCTTAGGCTTCCCCCTGCTCCCTGGCGTTGGCTATGCCAGGGGGTTTCGCCGGTTTATGAGGGAAACCAAAATACTCTTTCGCAGTAAAATCAGGACTTTCATGACCCCAATTTGTTTTATTTTGCCCGAAAAAAAAACAGAATTTGGAAAACCCCGGCATGCTGGGGGTGGGGCCCTTAGGGGGGGGTTAGAGGGCCCCCCTATGGTAAAGAAAAACAGCTTTACAGTGGGATGGGGTTAAGGGAGCCCCTGGTTACACGGGGGGGGGAGAGGGGGGGGTTTCAGCCAGAGGATTAGAAAATAACAAACAATACCCACCCATGTCCCTTTATTTTTTGGGTGCTATTTTTCTTATTTGTTTTTGGGGATCAGGGGGTTTTTTATTTAGAAGAAAGTATTTGGGAAAGGTTCCCTTTGGTTTTTTTGAAGGGCATGAGGCAGGTTAGGGGAATTTTTCCCTTTTAAAAGGTGGTTCATCATGGTGATGGCCCCTTTAAAAATTTGGAAAAAATTTTTTTTTCAATGGGTTTTAAAGGTGGGAAGGGGCTTTGTTTTCAGGTTGTTTGAAAAACCCGTGATTTTAAGTTAGCCATTTCATTTTGGGTTTTGGTTTTCCCCGAGGTGGGTTTGGGGTTTACGTTGGGGGAAATTTGCCCCGGGTTTCACCGGGCTTATTTTCCGCCGGAAAGGGGGGTTTTGGTTTGGGCCCGGGTTGCCCCTTTGGGAATTCCGGGTTTTAATAAGGGGCGGGGGCCCGGGGCGGGTTGGGGCGCGGCCCGCCCGGGGCCCCATAGACTTTCATTATCCACGGGCGTATTGGCCCGGTAATGTGCCTGTCAAGGGTTTTTTCCCCCCGGTGGCCCTTTACTGAGCAGGGTTTTAGCGACGGGAAATTTCCCCTGTTTTCTATTGGGGGGGAAAGGTGGGGTTTACCGTTTTTTTACTGTCGATGGATTGGGTGTTTTGCAGCGCCAAAAACCCGGCGCGCAAATACGGCGCCAAAAACCCCGGCCCCAAAAAAAGGCGGGTGAATGGCCCCCAAAAGGGGGCTTTCACACCCGTTTTTTATTTTTGGGGTTTTTTTGATTTCGTTTTTTTTATGCAATTTTTTTTTGCAGAAAGGGATCAAAAA